>PISX010014278.1:0-53617 GCA_004024625.1 Mellivora capensis
ATAGTGAAGCTATGTTCCTTTAGGAATGTTGGCTAGTTAGTTTTGATAAACCTAGGCTGCTACAGTTCTCTTCAAGCATTGCTATGGACAAAGGGGAAAAGATACTGAATATCTTCTTCATAGTTTGTCTAGTATTTCAAATGGCTTTGAAAGAGGGAGAATGTTTTCATGCTCTTTCCAACAAGAAGAACCTTTTTTGAAGCATAGAAGGGAATAGAATATTTTTCCTTATTATATATATACAGCATTTCATTATTATTTTAAATTGGAAGAGGAAGGATAAAACATGACAGCACAATTAAACAATACATTATACAGTCAGATATAAAACCATCTCTTGTTTATCCCTGTCATTTTGTCACTTGGAACGAGTGTTTCACTTATTAGGCTTCTAAGTCACTAAAATACAAGACATAGGGCTGATAGGAAGTTTTTGTTAAGGTGAACTATGACATCTATACATGTGAAATACATTCTGACACTTCTATTCATCTAATCTTGAAATGTACTGAGTATCCATTATGTATCTTGAGCTTCAACAGGCACTAGGAATACAGAGTTAGAGCTGGAGGAGACAGAGAAGCTAGCTAGCCAGGATACTGTATTTCTTGTCTCACTGCAGTTAAGTGGGTCTATGTGGGCTCTTACCTATGGACTGTGGACAGAAATGATTCACACTAAACTCATCCTGTAGGAAGACCTCCTGTGTGATTTTCCATACATTCTTTTTCATCCTCTGTCTCATACATCTTTGCTGGGCTGGGTGTAGATGATCTAACTAAAAATTCTGAGGCCATAGATCATTGGCTTTTCTAACATGCAGCAGTGTTGAAGACCATGCTCTGGAACAGCCTTCCTCAAAGGATTCTTGGAGAATCAAACCCTACGGAAAAATAATTTTAATGATTCTTTTCTCCATTCTTGCAAAGATGCTATTTAGTTAGCATCATTGTAGCTTAGTTAGGAAATGGTTAATTCATCACATACAGTGCATGCCCAAGGGGTTAGGGGTTAAGTAGTTCATGGAATCCCAGTTGAAAAGGGCTGCCATACAAAATTAGCAAGACAGGAAACAACGTGCGTTGGAGGGGATGTGGAGAACGGGGAGCCCTCTTACACTGTTGGTGGGAATGCAAGTTGGTGCAGCCACTCTGGAGAACAGTGTGGAGATTCCTCAAGAAGTTAAAAATAGAGCTTCCCTATGACCCTGCAATTGCGCTACTGGGTATTTACTCCAAAGATACAGATGTGGTGAAAGAAGGGCCATCTATACCCCAATGTTTATATCAGCAATGGCCATGGTCGCCAAACTGTGGAAAGAACCAAGATGCCCTTCAACGGACGAATGTATAAGGAAGATGTGGTCCATATACACTATGGAGTATTATGCCTCCATCAGAAAGAATGAATACCCAACTTTTGTAGCGACATGGACGGGACTGGAAGAGATTATGCTGAGTGAAATAAGTCAAGCAGAGAGAGTCAATTATCATATGGTTTCACTTATTTACGGAGCATAACAAATAGCACGGAGGACATGGGGAGATGGAGAGGAGAAGGGAGTGGAGGGAAATTGGAGGGGGAGATGAACCATGAGAGACTATGGACTCTGAAAAACAACCTGAGGGTTTTGAAGGGGCAGGGGTGGGAGGTTGGAGGAGACAGGTTGTGGGTATTATGGAGGGCATGCATTGCATGGAGCACTGGGTGTGATGCAAAAACTATGAATTCTGTTACGCTGAAAAGAAATTTAAAAAAATAGAAAAACAAAAAAAAAAACAAAAAAAGAAAAGGGCTGCCATAGAGGATATTGGAGCTACTGAATGGAAAGAACTTGGGTTCCTGAATAACTGAGTAGAGCAGAGAACCACTGCTGAACTGCATTGGATTGTGACTTGAGTGAGAAATAAACCTTAATGTGTTAAGTGACCAAAATGTTGGGACTGTTTGTTATATCAGTTAGCCCACCATAATTAATACAAATAGCATATGCAAATATGTTGTGGCTGCAGAAAGCATAGGGGATTGAAGAGGTCATATAATTTATTCTGGTTTGAATAATGACTCCATATTTAGGGTTGGGTTGAGTTGAGGGAGGGAGAAGAGGCTATGATTAATGCTGAGGCTGGACAGCTGGGCAGTGGACATATTATTAAGAGCCTTGTATATTTTTTTGGCAGTTTCAGTTTTATTTGGAAAGTAATGGGATTCCCTTTATTCTGAGACTTCTCACTGAGTAGATAACACATCCCCAACTTTTAAATACTGTTTTCAAGTAAATCTATAGTCAAAGTGATACCAAGTCCCCTGATGTGATCAGGAACCTAAAAAGGATGAGCACATTGCAGTTTTTGCTATTGAATGATGAAAGCAGGATTAAAAAAAACTGGAAGAAGGCCTCCCTCACCTCCCAGGAGATCAGGCTATATTTGCTGTTCATTCAAACAGGCCGCTAGCACTGGGGATGTGCAGAGAAGGAAGCCAAGAAACCACTGCTTAAACTAACATGATTTTATATTTTCTTTTGTATGCTGCTACACAATTAATGCATCAGCTTGCTGAACCAAGCAGAGCAACAAAAACAATACAATTAGGAATAGTAAGCCTAGGGCAACAACAGCTACTCAGGCTTTATGTAGATACCTTAGTACTAGAATCTGGAGGAGAATCCTGAGTAAGCACCATCCATTGGATGTTGATTCAGTTAGGAATATTAGTGCAAAGACAAGTAATCAGGAGGGACTGCTAACCTTCACCTTCACCTCCAAGTGCAATGGTACTTGCATGTGCCTGATTTTGCTTGGCTTTTGTTTTTAGTGGTTGATTTAGTTTTGATGTCTTGAAAGTCAGGATGGCTCTATTAATCTGCAGACATGCACATACACACATGGTTTCTCAAGCTTATGTTATTCTCTTGGGTTGAAAGACAGGAAGAAAACACACACACACACACACACACACACACACACACACACCTGCTTTGGTAAATGCTAGAGCACCACTTTCTAGGAAGCTGAAACACTGTCCAGAAGGAAACCTGAGAAATTAGGGTCCAAGTCTTTCTGAGTGTTTGTCTGAGTCATATTTTCCTATCCATTATGAGAAACCTGAATTGGGCAATGATTTTGAAGATGGCTTTGACCTTTACCAAGATGAAGGAGGCAATTATGTTCAATGCTATCTAGTCTACAATCAGTCATTATGCTGACTGGGCCTGCTTTTCTTGAGAAAGCTTATTTTTCTTCTTTCTTGTTGCTCATGGGCCTTGTTACTGATGATTCTTCTACTGCAGGGAGTCTTAATTGTGAAGAATCATAGACTGTACCAGGCTTCCTTCCACAGGAGTAGGATGGATGGAGAAGACAGTACTTACCAGCTGCCACGTTTGGTTTCTCTGAATTCTAGGGTCCTTTCCAGGATGTGTTGTCTGTGAAGGAACCTGTGTGCCATGGAGAAGTCACTGAACAGCTCCGTGTGTCTCCGTTTTCACCTGCCTCTTGGCTCTCCAAAATGTTTATAAAATTGATGAGGTCATATTCTTGAAGTTTATCACCTCTCTCTCCTAAAGGGAACTGTGGGATTATTAATTCCTCAGTCATTCTAAAGTGAGTGGTAATTAAGAAGGTGTTTTAAACTTGTTTCTAGGGAAACTCTTCCACAAAAATTTTGATTTTTCCCATGGAATGGTACTTACTGCACAAGTAATATTTCTCTCGGGGCTCTGTAGGGAAGCTAGAAATGTTCAACGATTTAAATTTATTCCCAAACAGAAGTATCTCTAATGAAAAGTAGGCAACATAGTAAAGTGACTACAAACATGGTTTTGAAGCCAAGCAGTCTGGATTCAAAGCTCAGTTCTGCTTCTTGGTAGCCATGTGAGCTTGGGCAAGTCTTTTAACCTTTCTCAGCTCTCATGTCTGTTATGGTAGACAATATAGCAGTCTTTTTTTTTTTAAGATTTTAATTTTTTATTTGACAGACAGAAATCACAAGTAGGCAGAGAGGCAGGCAGAGAGAGAGGGGGAAGCAGGCTCTCCACTGAGCAGAGAGCGATGTGGGGCTTGATCCCAGGACCCTGAGATCATGACCTGAGCAGAAGGCAGAGGCTTAACCCACTGAGCCACCCGGGCACCCCTAGCAGTCTTCATTTTAGGATTGTTTTAGGATGGATTTAGATGATAGTATTTGTAAAATTCTTCTAACTATGCCTAAATGTATTTGTTACTGTGTGTTTAATACAATAAATGTGTTTTTGTTGGTACTTCTTATTCCACCTCTTCTAGTAGGAATGTTAATTCATATTTTTATTTTACTTTGAATGGACACATCTCACCTACATTTCAGGTTTTTAGTGAATAGATCCTCTGTTAAAGGAGTAAGTTTTTCAAGCTCTCAGCTTATCTGTCAATGTGGGAAGTCCCAGAGAGACTCCTTGACCTTCCTGGAGAAGAGAAAGAAGTCTGTGTCTGTGCTACGCCTTTCTCTATTGATGCTCCATTTTGGAAAACAAATGCCATTGGAAATAAGGCCTTTGCTTATGTTTAAAACCCTTTGCTTGTTTTCTCATGGCCTGTTCTGGATATTTGAAAGCTAATCATGGTAATCAGTTTCATGGATTATTAACACCTTCTTATGTGTTTGTAGTTTTCTTGATAACTCTGAATTTTTAGGTTTATCCAGAAAATGTTTTGCGTGTAAGATCAAAAGCCTCTTTTCATGTATGAAGAGAATTTATATCACTTATTATTCTCTTAAGAAAAATTTGCTTCTGCTAGAGCTGACGGGTCTCTATGGGAACTCCTAAAATATTTGATCAGCAGGGCTTCCAGAGATCATATGGACTAGGAGTGGAAATGCAAGGATAATACTGTGAGAGAAAAATGGAGGACAACATACATTAATACAGTTACAGTAACTTCTAGTTCTGCAGACATGTAAATATTTAACGGCATACCAGTGCCTTACTAGGCATATAGTTAGCTTTCCTAGAGCAAATAAATCCCATTACTTTTTCTGATCTACTCAGTCTCTTTGCCTTGAGGCTGTATTGTAACTCATCATACTGAACAGATGAATGTCTGTTCAGTTTTTGTTGCGGCTGTTCTCAACTTACATTTAATTTTCATCTACACAATGGTTTTGGGAGGTATGGTGATCTTCTCTGTCTGAAGCTTCCTGAAAATGAAATCTCATAGTTGTGTGCAGCAAGTTGCAAATGGGTTTTCATTTGCTATTTGGTTTGTTTGTTCAAGGGATTTTTGTTTGTTGTATTATTGGCCTGAAAATCTGAGGTTTCAACCAGATGATTCTTTCCAGGAACATAATTGTACATAACTTGAAAAAGAATTCTTTAAAATCTTAAAACCTTAAATCCTGATGAGACTATTACGTATTTTTTTAAATAGTCAAACACATGGCTGGAGGAAGAATCTATAAAGTCTTTTATTTTTTCAACTCAAATGAGAAGGACTGAATTATCAAGCATGAAATTGCCATCTGTGCTTCCCTTCCCCGCCCTCCACATTTTAAATAATTTTTTAGCAGACCAGGTGAAATCAGAATTTTGCTTTAGAAAGGATGATGTCATTGTACAATTGGATGTATATATTTATTCAGCTACTTGGGTCAGCAACTTGTCAGTATAAAAATATGAATGAGATAAAATTTTCTTTCCCCCTTTGCTCTTCTGGACTCTAGTCTCATACTTAATAATAAATGCCACTGGTTTTGTAAGCTTTGGGCATATGCCAGGCACAATGCTGAGTGCTTTATATTCATTATTTCTCTCTTAGACTTTTCAAGAACCTATTTCGGTGGATGCAATAGTGTAATTATTCCCACGTCATAGTTGAAGGCACTGGAACTTGGAGAGATTAAATGACTTATCAGATACCAAGCAGTTGGGGTCTTTGTTGGGTGTCTATCTCATCTCATTAGACTACTCTTTAGCCCAAGAATATATGCTGACTTTTCTCATGCTTACTTCTTTGTTCGTGATGTTTCTCTGCGTAGAGTGTCCTTCCTCCACCTCTGCCCATTGAAAATCAACACATCCTTCAAAGCCCAATTGAAAGCTATCTCTTCTCTCTGAACTCATGTTGGCCTCATCAGAATTAAATATCTCCTCTCCAGTGCCCTCTCCTATGAAACACATTTATATTTTAACTTTAAATGTATTAAGACCCTTGTGATATTCACAAATCAAATCTTATAGCATAATTATTGCTGTACAGTCTGCCATCTCCACTAGGATGTGAGGTACCTGAAGAGAAGGACTATTTTTTTTTGCTGCAGATTCCTTGAGGGCAAATACCATGTTTGAGTCATTTTTATAGTTATTTATATTTATATATATCCTGTTTTAGAGAGAATTCAAAGAGGATCTAAGAACACAGAAAACCTAATTAGATGGTCTAAGAAAGAAGTAAGGGCAGGGACATAAAGTAGAGCCAGAAAAAGGGGTTTAACAATGCTTACCATATGATCTACATATACATTTATTTTGAAAATAAGCTTTCTAGCAACTTGCATATTCTTTTTTGTATTCTTACTGCCAAATTCAGGATCAGGGATAGAGGAGGGTCAAATAATTCCTATGGATTTGAATACCTTCCTGGCAGATGTTGGGGAGGGTGGTTAGTGGAGGAAAGAATGGGACTTGAAGTTAGACCACTTTTTAAAAGATAGCATTAATGAGATATTGATATGCAGTAAACTGCACATATTTAAGGTGTATAATTCAATAAATTTCAACATGTAGAGACACTTGTGAAACCATTGCCAAAAATGAGATAATGAAAGTAATCATCACTCCCCAAAGTTACCTCCTGTTCCTTTGTAACCCTTTTTCCCACCTTTGCTACCGCACCTACTCAGGCAACCACATTCCTCTCCCTGTGGATTCATTTGTTTTTGCTTAGAAGTTATATAAATGGAATCACAGAGTACATATGTATTTTATCTGGGTTTTTTCACTCATAATTATTTTGTGAGTCATTCATATTGCAGTGTGCACTAGTATTCATTATTTTTTATTACTGAGTACTATTACACTGTTTGGATATGCCACACTTTATGGCGGCATGTCCTGTTGCCTTGTCTACGTATGCCTAAAACGGGCATATCCTACCTGTTGATGGGTATTTGGTTGCTTTAGGTTTTGACTGTTACACACAAAGGGGCTATGGTGAACCTTTAGGTGCAAGTGTCTGTATGGACAGATGTTTCCATTTTTCTTGGGTAAATTCTTTTTTTTTTTTTTAATTTTTATTTTTTTATTTTTTAAAGATTTTATTTATTTATTTGACAGAGAGAGAAATCACAAGAAATCACAAGGCAGGGAGGCAGGCAGAGAGAGGGGGAAGCAGGCTCCCTGCTGAGCAGAGAGCCCGAAGTGGGGCTCGATCCCAGGACCCTGAGATCATGGCCTGAGCCAAAGGCAGAGGCTTTAACCCACTGAGCCCCCCAGGTGCCCCTCTTGGGTAAATTTCTAAAGGAGAAATGGCTAGATTACGTAGTAAGTATGTGTTTAACTTTTAAAGAAACTGTTAAACTGTGTTCCAAAGCAGTTGTGATGTTTTACATTTCCATCAGAAATGAATGAGAGTTTTAGTTCCTCTGTTTCTTTGCCAAAACCTGGTATGATCAATTTTTAAAAAAATTTTAGCTGCACTAATAAATGTGTAGCAGTACCTCTTTGTGGTATATTTCCCTAATGACTAATGATATTGAACATGTTTTTATGTGCTTGCTTTCCATCATATATCTTCCATGGCAAAGTGTCTGTTTGTATATTTTTCCATAATTTCCACACTGTCATTGGATTGTTTTCTTGTTACTCAGTTTTGAGAATTCTTCATATATTCTGGATAGAAGTCCTTTAACAGATATATGATTTACAAATATTTATCACAGTCTGTGGCTTTTCTTTTCATTCCCTTAATAAAGCGTCTTTTTTAAAAAAATTTATTTATTTGTTAGAGAGAGAGAGAGCGAGCACAGGCAGACAGAGTGGCAGGCAGAGGCAGAGGGAGAAGCAGGCTCCCCACCGAGCCCGATGTGGGACTCGATCCCAGGACGCTGGGATCATGACCTGAGCCAAAGGCAGCTGCTTAACCAACTGAGCCACCCAGGCGTCCCAATATAGCGTCTTTTGAAGACACCGTGAAGATTTTAATTTTGATGATGTTCAGTTTATGAATTTGTTCTTTCATGGATTGTGCTTTTATTGTTGTAGCTAATAAATTTTTACCTAATCTGAGGTTGTAACAGTTTTTAATCTGTTTTCCTTCTAGAAATTTTATAATTCTAGGTTTTGCATTTAAGTCTGTGAACCATTTTGAGATAGTTTATTGTTATTACTATTTTTTATTATGTCCAATTAACCAACATACAGGACATCATTAGTTTTTGAGATAGTTTTTGCATATGGTATGAGATATGGATTGGAATTTTGTTGTTGTTTGTTTTTGTTTTTGTATGTGGATGTCCAGTTGTTCCAGCATCGTTTTTTGAAAAGACTTTCCTATTTCTACAAAATTGCATTTGTATCTTATTAAAAACCAGTTCTCCATATATATATGTGTATCTATATTTGAACACTTTATTCTGTTTCATTGATCTAGTTGTTTATCTTTTATGCCAGTAGTACACTGTTTTGATTGCTGTGGATTTATAAGGAGCCTTGAATTCAGGTAGTGTTGGTCCTCTAAACTTGTTCTTGTTCTTTTTAAAAAATTATTATTATGTTCAATTAGCCAACATATTATTAATTATTATTATTATTTTTAACATATCATTAGTTTTTGATGTAGTGTTGAACAATTTATTAGTTGTGTACAACACCCAGTGCTCATCACCACATGTGCCCTCCTTAATACCCATCAGCCAGTTAAATTTGTTCTTTTTCAAAGGTATTTTGGCTATTATAGGTCCTTTTCATTTTTATGTGAATTTAGAATCAGTTTGTCATTTTCTACAATGAAAAACTGCCAGGATTTTGAGTGAGAATTCATTATATTTGAAGATACTTTGGGTAGACATCATAGCTAAGCAATATTGAGTCTTTGACTCATGAATTATGTATACACACACTTATATATGTATATATATAGGTCTCTCAACAGTATTTTAACATTTATAGTATACACAACTTTCACATGTTTTGTCAGATGTATTTCTCATTACTTCATTGCTTTTGATTCTATTGCAAATGAAATTATTTTAAAATTTCAATTCCTGATTTTTCATCACTAATATGTAAAAATACAATTGATTTTTGTATTTTGATCTTGTTTCCAAAGACTCTCCTAAGCAGTTATAAGTTCTATAGGTTTTTTTGTATGTGTAAATTTCATCAGATTTTCTGCATATTTGTTTGTGAATCATGCCTTGCCAATACAATTTCACTTATTTTTTATATCTTTTGCCCCTTGTCTGATTGCACCAGCTAGAAACCCAGTACAATATTGCATAAGAGTGGTGATAGTAGATAACACATCTTTTTCCTGATTTTGGGGGGCAAGTTTTTAACCTTTCACTAATAAGTCAAATTTTAGTTGCAGGGTTTTTATAGATGTCTTTTTTCAAGTTGAGGGAGCTCTCTTCTTTTTCTAATTTGCAGAGTCTTATCAGAAATGGATATGGGATTTTGTCAAACGCTGTGTATGTCTAGTGAGATGATCATATGATTTTTCTTTTTTAGATTGTTAGCATGGTGAATTTGATTGGTTTGTAAATGTTAAACCTACTTTACATTCCTGATATAAACACTGCTTTGTCATAATGTATTATTCTTTTATACATTATTGACTGAAAGTTAACTAAAATTTTGTTTAGAATTTTTGCATCTGTGTCAGTGAAGGATATTGGTCTGGTAGTTTCTTTCTTTCTTTCTTTTTCTTTTTTGTAATAGCTTTGCCAGGATTTGATATCAGCATGATGATGGTATTAAGAATGAATTGGAACATACTGTTGTCTTTTCAGTTTCCTGGAAAAATTTGTATAGAATTGGTATTATTTCTTTCTTAGGTGTTCAGTAGAACTCACCAGTGAACCTATCTAGTTCTGGAGGATTCTTCGTGGGGAAGTTTTTATGAGAATGAGTGCTACCGACTGTGCTACAAGGCATCTTGGGAATGTTTTTAACTAAAAATTCAATTTAACAGATGAAAGATAATCGAGATTACTCACTTGTTAAGTGTGTTTGGTAATTTGTGTCTTTCAAGAAATTTATTCATTTCATCTAACTGGTCAAATTTATTGGCATAAAGTTATCCATCGTATTTTGTTTTAATTCTTTTAATATTTGTGGAATCTGTAATTATGTCATCTCTCTTATTTCTGATACTCGTTTTTTAGTTTTTGTTATCAGTCTGAATTGATGTTTTTCCACTTTATTTCCTTTTTTTAAAAGAATGAGATTTTCTTTCTTTTATCCCCTATGTTGTTTGCATTGATTGCTGCTATTTATTGTTATAGCACCCTTAGTTCTACTAAGTTTGGGTTTAATTTTCTCTTCTTTTTCTAATTTCTTAACTTGGAAGTTGAGGTCATTGATTTCAGAGATTTCTTTTTAAAATATAGGCATGAATGCTATGCATTTCTCCTTATGTAGTACTTCAGTGGTATCTCATAGATTTTTATAAAAATTTCTTTTCAGTGTTCCAAAATTCATTGTTTATGCAGCACACCCAGTGTTCCATGCAGTACATGCTCTCCTTAATATCCACCACCAGGCCCTTCCAAACCCCCAAAACCCTCCCCTCCAAAACCCTCAGTTTGTTTCTCAGAGTCCACAGTCTCTCATGGTTTGTCTCCCCTTCTGATTTCTCCCAACTCACTTCTCCTCTCCATCTCCCAGTGTCCTCTGTGTTATTCTTTATGTTCCACAAGTAAGTGAAACCACATGATAATTGATTCTCTCTGCTTGACTTACTTCACTCAGCATAATCTCCTCCAGTCCCATCCATGTTGATACAAATGTTAGGTATTCATCCTTTCTGATGGAGGCATAATACTCCATAATATATATGGACCATATCTTTTTTATCCATTCATCTGTTGAAGGGCATCTTGGCTCTTTCCAGAATTTGGTGATTGTGGCCATTGCTGCTATGAACATTGGGGTACAGATGGCCCTTCTTTTCACTACATCTGTATCTGTGGGGTAAACACCCAAAGTACAATTGCAGGGTCATAGGGAAGGTCTATTTTTAATTTCTTAAGGAATCTCCACACTGTT
Source organism: Mellivora capensis (assembly GCA_004024625.1). Classification (NCBI taxonomy): domain Eukaryota; kingdom Metazoa; phylum Chordata; class Mammalia; order Carnivora; family Mustelidae; genus Mellivora; species Mellivora capensis. Next base: position 11,243 of record PISX010014278.1, read on the forward strand.
TTCCAAAGTGGCTGCCCCAGCTTGCATTCCCACCAACAGTGTAAGAGGGTTTCCCTTTCTCCACATCCTCTCCAATACTTGTTTACTTTTTTGTTAATTTTGGCCATTCTGACTGGTATCTCATAAATTTTAACATGTTGTCCTTTCAATTTCATTCAGTTCAAAATGTTTTCTATTTTTCCTTTTGATTTATTCCTGGGTCCATATGTTATTTAAAAGTGAGCTAGTTAGATTTCAATTATTTGGGAAAAGTTTTAGATATCTTTCTGTTACTGATTTCAATTTAATTCATTTTGCTCAAAAAATGAACTTTGCTTGAATTGAGTGCTGTCAAATTTATTGAGACTTATTTTATGACCTAGAATATCGTCTATCTTGGAAAATAATCTGTGTGCATTCTAAAAGAATGTGTAAGTGGTAATTGTTGGGTGGAGTAATTTAGACCAAGTTGACTGCTAGTGTTCAAATCTTTTGTTTCCTTATTGACTTCTATTAATGCCATATATTAGGAGAGGATTTTGAAGTCTCTGATTATCATTAGAGAATTAGCTATTTATCTTTTCAGTTTTTGCTTCATTTATTTTGAGCTGTGTTAATAGATTTAGGATTATTTTGTCTTTTTGATAAGTTGATCCCTTTATATTGTGAAATGACCACCTTTATTGCTGTTGATATTCTCTGCTTTTAAATTTTCTGTCCGACAAAGCCATTCTTACATTGTATTAGCATTAGTATATCTTTTAGCATCTTTTTTCACTTTTACTTTATCTTTGTCTTTATATTTCAGGTAGGTTATTGTAGTTGGATTTTGATTATCTACCTACAAATTTTTTAATGAGGAATTTGGACCATTTATAGTTAATGTTATTACTGATGGAGTTAGGTTTAAGTCTATCAACTTGCTATTCATTTTATATTTGTCTCATCTATATATAGTTATCCTTTTCAATTTTCCTGTTTTTTTGGTTTCTTAGAATTTTTTTTTTTTAAAAAGGTTTTTTTTACTTTCCTTTCTTGGCCTCTTAACTCTATTTTCTTACTTTGCTTTAATGTTCATAATATATGTCTTTAATATATTGCAGGCTACCTCCAACTGATATTACACCATTTTACATATAGTTTAAGAACATTAAAATAGTGTATTTCCATCTTTTCCAAATTTGTGTTATTTTGTCATGTGTTTTTATGTATTTGTCATGTATTTTAAACCTAGCACTAGATTGTTATTTTTATTTAAGCAGTCAATTATTTTTTAAAGCATTTAAATAATAAGAAAAACAATATGTTTCCTGATGTAGTTACCATTTCTAATGTTCTTGATTCCTTTGTAGGAATATAGGAATATATTCCTTTAGAGATCTAGATTTCCATCTGTTCTAATTTCCTTCTTCTTGAAAGACTACCTTTTACAGTTCTTATAGTTTTGGTCTGCTAGTGATAATGTCTTTTAGCTTTAGTATTTCTGGAAGAGTCTTGTCTTGAGTTCATTTTTTTTCTTTTTCAAACCTCCTCTCATTCACCCATCTATGTGTCTATGTATCTGCCTATCTATCTAAAGTTTCTTTATGTAAGCAATCTCTGTATCTGACATGGGGCTTGAACTCATGACCCTGAGATCAAGAGCCGCATGCTCTACTGACTGAGCCACGCAGGTGCTCTGTATTATTTATTTTGAAAACTTTAATTCCAATATAGTTAACATACAGTGTTATGTTAGTTTCAGGTGTACAATACAGTGATTCAGCAATTCTGTATATTACACAGTGCTCATCAAGATATGTGTACTCTTAATCTTCTTCACCTATTTCACCCATATGTCCACTTGCCTCCCCTCTGGCAACCATCAGTTTCTTCTCTATCGTTTTTATTTTTTTAAATTAACATATATTGTATTATTTGTTTCAGGGGTACAGGTCTGTGATTCATCAGTCTTTCACGGTTCACAGCACTCACCATAGCACATACCCTCCTCAATGGCCATCACCCAGCCACCCCATCCCTCCCACTCCTGTCCCCTCCAGTAACCTTCAGTATTTTCCCTGAGATTAAGAGTCTCTTATGCTTTGTCTCCCTCTCTGATTTCATCTTATTTCATTTTTCCCTCCTTTCCCCTATGATCATCTGTCTTGTTTCTCAAATTCCTCATATCAGTGAGATCATATGATAATTGTCTTTCTCTGATTGACTTACTTCGCTTAACATAATACCCTCTAGTTCCATTCACGCAATTGCAAATGGCAAGATTCCATTTTTTGATGGATGCATAGTATTCCATTGTATATATATAAAAACCACATCTTCTTTATCCATTCATCTGTTGATGGACATCTAGGCTCTTTCCATAGTTTGGCTATTGTGGAGATTGCTGCTATAAACACTGAAGTGCAGGTGCCCCTTCAGATGACTACATTTGTATCTTTGGGGTAAATACCCAGTAGTGCAATTGCTGGGTTGTAAGGTAGCTCTATTTTCAACTTTTTGAGGAATCTCCATACTGTTCTCCAGAATGACTGCACCAGCTTGCATTCCCACCAACAATGTGGGAAGAAGGACCCTTCTCTGCATCCTCGTCAACATCTGTCATTTCCTGAATTAATTTTAGCCATTCTCTTTGGTGTGAAGTGGTATCTCAATGTGGTTTTGATTTGTTTTTCCTTGATGCAGAGTGATGTTGAGCACTTTTTCATGTGTCTCTTGACCATTTGGATGTCTTCTTTGCAGAAATGTCTGTTCATGTCTTCTGCCCATTTCTTGATTGGATTATTTGTTCCTTAGGTATTGAGTTTGAAAAGTTCTTTATAGATTTTGGACACTAGCCCTTCATCTGACATGTCATTTACAAATATCTTCTCGCATTTTGTTGGTTGTCTTTGGTTTTGTTGACTGTCTCCTTTGTTGTGCAAAAGCTTTATATCTTTATGAAGTCCCAAAAGTTCATTTTTACCCTTGTTTTTTTTTTTGCCTTTGGCGATGTTTCTAGGAAGAAGTTGCTGCGGCTAAGGTCAAAGAGATTGCTGCCTGTATTCTCCTCAAGGATTTTGATGGATTCCTGTCTCACATTTAAGTCTTTTGTCTATTTTGAGTCTATTTTTGGTGTAAGGAAATGGTCCAGTTTCATTCTTCTACATGTGGCTGTGCAGTTTTCCCAACATGATTTGTTGAAGATACTCTTTTTTACACTGGATATTTTTCCTGCTTTGTCAAAGATTAGATGTTCTCTATAATTAAGAGTCTGTTTTGTGGTTTGTCTTTTTTTCCCCCTTTGTTTTGTTTCTTAAATTCCACATATGAGTGAAATCATATGGTATTTGACTTTCTCTGACTGGCTTATTTTGCTTAGTATTATACTCTTTCTAGCTCCATCCATGTTGCTGCAGATGGAAAGATTTCATTCTTCTTTACTGCTAAATAATATTCCATAGTTTGTATATACCACATCTTTATCCATTCATCTATTGATGGACATGTGGGTTGCTTCCATATTTTGGCTGTTGTAAATAGTGCTGCAATAGACATAAGGGTGCATGTATCTCTTTGAATTAGTGTTTTGTAGTTCTTGGGTAGATATCCAGTAGTATGATCACTAGATCATAGGATAGTTCCATTTTTAACTTTTTGAGTAACCTCCGTAGTTTTCCAGGGTGACTGCACCAGTTTGCACTCTTACCAGCAGTGCACTAAGGTTCCCATTTCTCCACATCCTCTCTAACACTTGTTTCTTGTGTTACTGGTTTTAGCCATTCTGATAGTTATGAGGTGGTATTGTAGTTTCTCTTTGTATTTCCTGATGAGTGATTCTGAGCATCTTCTCATGTGTCTGTTTGTCATCTGTATTCCTACTTTGGAGGAACGTGTTTTCATGTCTTCTGCCCATTTTTAAATTGGATTATATACTTTTTTGTTGTTGAATTGTATCAGTTCTTTACATGTTTTGTATATTAACCCTGTATCAGAGATGTCATTGGCAAATATCATCTCCTATTCGGTAGATTGTCTTCTTGCTTTGTTGATTGTTTACTTTGTTGTGCAGAAGATTTTTATTTTGGTGTAGTCCCAATAGTTTATTTTTTGCTCTTGTTTCCCTTGCCTCAGGAGATATATCTAGAAAAATGACACTACATTAGATGTTAGAGAAATTACGGCCTGTGCACTCATCTAGGATTTTTATGGCTTCAGGTTTCACTTTGGATCCTTACTCCATTTTGAATTTATCTTTGTGGATGGTATAAGCCAGTGGTCTAGTTTCATTCTTTTGCACATAGCCATCCAGGTCTCCTAACACCATTTGTTGAAGAAGCTATCTTTTCCCCATTGCATATTCTTTCCTCTTTTGTTGAAGAATAATTGGCTATATAAACATGGGTTTATTTCTGGGCTTTTTATTTCATTCCATTGATTCATATGACTATTTTTGTGTCAGTACCATGGTGTTTTTATTACCACAGCTTTGTAGTATCACTTGAAATCTGGGATTGTGATACTTCCAGTTATGTTTTTCTTTTTCAAGATTGTTTTTGCTATTGGTGGTCTTCTTTGGTTCTGTATAAATTTTAAGATTGTTTGTTCTAGTTTGCTGAAAGATGTTGGTATTTTGATAGGGATTGCATTAAATCTTTAGATACTTTGGGTATGGACATTTTAACAATATTTGTTTTTCCAGTCCATTATCATGGAATGTCTTTCCATTTGTTTGTGTCATGTTCAGTATCTTACATCAGTGTTGTTTTTTTTTAAGATTTTATTTATTTATTTATTTGACAGACAGAGATCACAGGGAGGCAGAGAGAGAGGAGGAAGCAGGCTCCCTGCTGAGCAGAGAGCCCAATGTGGGGCTCGATCCCAGGACCCTGAGATCATGACCTGAGCCAAAGGCAGAGGCTTTAACCCACTGAGCCACCCAGGTGCCCTCATCAGTGTTTTATAGTTTTCAGAGTACAGAGTATAGTTTCCTTGGCTAACTTTATTCCTAGGTATTTTATTATCTTTGGTGAAGTTGTAAATGAGATTGCTTTCTTTATTTCTCTTTCTGTTGCTTCATTATTAGTATATAAAAATGCCACAATTTCTGTACACCATTTTTGTATCCTGTGACCTTACTGAATTTATTGATCACTTCTAGTAGCTTTTTGGTGGCATTTTTTATGGTTTTCTATATATAATATCATGTTGACTGCAAATAGTGAAAGTTTTACTCCTTTATTTTTTTTTAATCAATTTGGATACCTTTTATTCCCCTCTTCTTTGATTTCTGTGACTAGGACTTTCAGTACTTTGTTCCATAATAATGGTGAGAGTGGACATCCCTGGCTTATTCCTGACCTTAGGCAAAACTCTCTCAGTTTTTCACCATTGAGTATGATGTTAGTTATGGGTTTGTCATATTTAGCCTTTGTTACATTGAGGTATTTTCCATCTAAACCTACTTCGTTGAGGGTTTTTATCATAAAAGGATGCTGTACTTTGTCAAATGCTTTTTCCAAATCTATTGAAATGATCATATGGTTTTTATTCCTTCTTTTATTGATGTCGTGTATCACATTGATGGACTTATGAATATTGAACCAAACTTGTATCCCAGGGATAAATCCCACTTGATCATGATGAATGATTTTTTAAATATATCATTAGAGTTGGTTTGCAAAAAAAATTTTTTTTGAGGATTTTTGCATCTGTGTTCATCAGATATATTGGCCTGTAGTTCTCTCTCTCTCTCTCTCTCTTTTTCTTTTTTTTGCAATGTCTTTATCTGATATTGGTATCAGGGTAATGCTGGCCTCATAGAATGAATTAGGAAATTTTCCTTCTTTCTCTATTTTTTGGAATAGTTTGAAAAGAGTAGGTATTAAATCTTCTTCTTTTTAAAATATTTTATTTATTTATTTGACAGAAACAAGCAGGCAGAGCAGGAGGCAGGGGAAGAGGGAGAAGCAGACTCCTGGCTGAATGGGGAGCCTGATGCTGGGCTTGATCCCAGGACCCTGGGATCATAACCTGAGTGGAAGGCAGATGCTTAACTGACTGAGCCACCCCAATGTCCCCGTATTAACTCGTTCTTAGATGTTTGATGGAATTTACCTGTGAAGCCATCTGGCCCTGGATTTTTGTTTGCTGGGCATTTTTTGATTACTGATTCAATTTCATTGCTGATTATCAGTCTGCTTAAATTTTCTATTTTTTCCTGATGCAATTTTGGGAGGTATATGCTTCTAAGAATTTATCCATTTCTTGTAGGTTGTCCAATTTGTTGGCATATAGTTTTTCATAATATTCCTTTACAATTTTTGTATATCTATGGTGTCAGTTTTTATTTATCCCCCTTCTGATTTTATTTATTTGAGTGCCATCTCCCTCTCTTTTCTATGAGTGTGGCTAAAGGTTTATTGATTTTGTTGATCTTTTCAAAGAACCAGCTCCTGGTTTCATCGATCTGTTCTATTATATTTTCGTTTCCATTTTGTTTATTTCTGCTCTAATCTTTATTAGTTCCTCCCTTCTGGTTTTGGGTTTTGTTTGTATTATAATATTATTAATATATTCTATATGCTGTACATTATATCCCCATGACTTATTTATATCATAACTGGAAGTTATTATCTCTTAACCCCCTTCACCCAGTTTGTCCTTCCCTCCCCACCCCCCATGCCCCAATCCCTTCACCTCTGGCAAGCAAAGCTTTTTCTTTGTATTTATGAGTCTGGGTTTTTTTGTTCATTTGTCTTTTTTTAGTATTCCATATATAAGCAAAATCATACAGATATTTGTCTTTCTCTGTCTTTATTTCACATAGCATTGTACCCTCTAAGTCTGTCCATGTTGTCACAAATGGCAAGATCTCCTTTTGTTATGGCTGAATAACTTTCCATTATTCATATATACCACTTCTTGTTTATCCATTCATCTACTGATGGACATTTGGGTTGTTTACATATCTTGGCTATTGTAGTTAACTGCAGTAAACATAGGGGTGCATTTATCATTTTGAACTAGTATTTTTGTATTCTTTGGGTAAATGGCTAGCAGTGAAATTACTGGATCATGTGGTATTTCTATTTTTATTTTTTTGAGGAACCTCCTTACTGTTTCCGCAATGGATATACCAATTTACATTACCACCAACAGTGTACAAGGAATCCTTTTTTATTACATCCTTACCAACACTTGTTATTTCTTATCTTTTTGATACTAGCCATTCTGACTGGTGGGGTGATATATCACTGTGGTTTTGATTGTCATTTGCCTGATGATGAGTGATGTTGAGCATCTTTCATGTGCCTGTTATGTATTTGGAGAAATGTCTGTTTAGATTCTCTACCCATTTTCTAATTGGATTGTTTGGCATTTTGGTGTTGGGTTGTATAAATTCATTATATATTTTGGATACTAACCCCTTATCAGATACATCATTTGCAAATACCTTCTCACACTCAGTAGGTTGCCTTTTTGTTTCATTGAATTTTCCTTTGCTCTGCAAAAGCTTTGTGTTTCGATGTAGTCCCAGTAGTTTATTTTTGCTTTTGTTTCCCTTCCTCAGGAAGCATTGCCATAAATATGTTGCTGAGGTTTGATGCATATATTTTCTCTTAGGAATTTTGTGGTTTCAGGTCTCATATTTAGGTCTTTAATCCATTTTGAGTTACTTTTGTGTATCATGTAAAAAAAGTGGTCCGGTATCATTCTTTGGAACGTAACTGTCCAGTTACCCAACATTATTTATTGAAGACTGTCTTTTTTTCCATTGTATGTTCTTGCTTTCTGTGTCATACATTAACTGACCATATACGAATTGGTTTATTTCTGGTAATGCTCTTTGAATCTTGAGATTTGCTAGGAACTATACTTGGCTCTGTGTGAGTGTTGGGTTGCAATCTTACCTCCTACTCTTTCCTCTGATACTGTTGCTATAATTTCCTTGCATGCATGTGCTTATTACTCAGCTGAATACCGAAGGGGAGCCTCTATAGATCTTCACATTTCCCCGTGCAGTGTTCTCCTCTTTAGGACTATGTCTCGTGAGCTTTAGTTGCCCTGGTCTCCCCAGGCTCTCAGCTCTGGTTTCCACCTCCCTGTGCTATAGCCTGGAAACTCTCTCAATTCAGTAAGCTGGGAGGAAATTGTAGGGTTTACTTTGTTTCCTGCTCCTCAGGGATCACTATGCATCATTGCTTGATGCTGAGTGTTTTGTAAACTTGTTTCAAATATTTTGAAAACCTTATTCTATGCATTTTGATTGTTTGAGGCAGGAGAGTGAATCTGATCCCTTTTATCCCATGGAGGCTGTAATTGGAAGTCTAGGCACAATTGTTTTAAAATCCAGCTCAGTTAGTTGTTGTAAGACCTTAAATATGTTTCTTTAGTTCTTTGAACTTAAGTTGTACAACTGGGAAAGTATCACAGCACCCTTAGGAGAAATAAATGAAATAAATGAGATAACATTTAAGTTGTGTCCAGTATAGTGTTGGATATATATAATATACATATAATATTTAACACATGTTTCTTTCCTCTGTCTTCTCACTTTCCTTTGCTCACTGATGATGTTAAAAATATTTATTGAGCCAGGTGGTGGATATTAAGGAGGGCACGTAATGCATGGAGCACTGGGTGTGGTGCAAAAGCAATGAATACTGTTACACTGAAAAGAAATTAAAAAAAAAAGGTAAAAAAAAATTATTGAATTACACTAAATTAAATTCTATGACTTCAAATTTATTCATCCTGTTCTCAAAATATGAAGATTTGTGGGTGACCACATTGTTGAAAACTGTCCAAACTTATTTTTCTTCTGTGTCCAAGGGCAAATGAATCATCTAGTTCTATTGCTAAGATTCATCTAACTTTCCTAGGGAACTGCTAAATCTTACTCTGTTAACATGAAAGAGGAGAGATATGCAAGTGAGGCTCATTGAACAGTGTGGTTCTTTTTTTTTTTTTTAAGATTTTATTTATTTATTCGACAGACAAAGATCTCAAGTAGGCAGAGAGGCAGGCAGAGAGAGGAGGAAGCAGGCTCCCTGCAGAGCAGAGAGCCCGATGTGGGGCTCGATCCCAGGACTCTGGGATCATGACCTGAGCCAAAAGCAGAGGCTTTAACCCACTGAGCCACCCAGGCACCCCAACAGTGTGGTTCTTGATGTCTAATGTCTGCTTTCCTATTCTTCTGTTCTAAATGACGGTTGGCAAGTGTTGCAGAATTATTTTTTTACATGTGCTTGACTATCATGTAGCAGAGCTGAGATTATCCAGAAATCTCAGATTCTTTTAATCTGTAAGATTTCACTTAATTCTTACTACATTTATCTTTGGGTAGAGACATGTAGATAGAATGATAGTATATTTTTTGAAAGATTTTATTTATTTATTTGAGAGAGAGAGAGCAGAGGAGAGGAAGAGAGAGTGCACACAAGCTTGGGGGAGGGGCAGAGGGATAGGGAGAGGGAGAAGCAGACTTCCTTGTTGAGGACCCTGAGATAATGGCCTGAGCCAAAGGTAGATGCTTAACCAACTGAGCCATTTAGGCGACCCTAGAATGATGGTATTTTTACACATTATTTGCATTTGTCATAATGGTGCTTGACCTACATATGTATATAGTTGTATTTAATTTTTATGTGTCACAAGATTTTATGAATTCTTTACTTAGTAATGCGACACAAGGAAAATAGTACATGTGGCTAAAGTTTGAGTTTTAGTCATAGACTAATGAAACTTATTCTGAGGTGGCCATAACATTCATTACATTTATTTTTGAGCAGTATTAATAGCCAATTTTAGAAAGAATAATTGAATTTATTATCTTCACTTCCTGTAATTCATCTTGCATAACTTTATCCAATTAATCTTCCATAATCACTGCTTTCACATTGCCATTCCCTCTCTCAAAAAATGTTTAGGAGATCTTAGTTCTTATTGGCTTTGCAGGGGAACTCTTTTGCCTTTCTTTCATGTCTTTCTGCACATAGATTTCATTCATCATGCATCCAAATAGGTCAGAACTTTCTCTTTTTAATCTCTAATCTCTCCACATTTTTGTTCTCAGTATCTTCTCATGTGTTTGTGTTCTACCTCTATGCCACCAATTCACTTCTCTCCTATTTCCCCAGGTAGATAACCTTTACCTCCTTACTAAAACCTTCCTTTTATCTAGCCATCACTGATACCCCTTTTCTCTCACCAAATTCTCATCAAAGAATGTGTGATTACAGAATCATAACCAGAGTTATAATACTGTATTGAGGAAATCTAAATTAAATCCTTATTTTTAAGTAGGAGAAATTGAGGTCCGTGAGTTTGTAGCTGGTTCAAGATCGCACACAGAAGCAGTATTGGACACTGAACCGGAAGTCAGGCTTCATATGTCTTTGGTCCCTGCCCTTCGAAACCTGTGTACAAAATTTTCTTAATTTGTTCACTCAGTGAATATAGACAGTGCACCTTCTTTGGCTCCATCTTTTAATCCATGCAGAATCCTAAGAGGTAGATACTAGTATTGTGCCCATTTTATAGATGGGTACTAATCCAAGGCATCGGAGTTAAATGGCAGAGTTGGTTGCAACCCTACTAGTTTGGTCCTCGGGCCCGATTTTTTTTTTTTTTTTCCTCCGAGTGTTTAATCATCCTGTGCAACTGCCTCTTTTTGCTCCTCTGGCTAGTTTTTCCATACTTGAAGCATGAGACCGTGTTTTTGGGTTTTTCTCTGTCTCTGCTATGGGAAGTAAGCTCACAGTGTACCTCAATATTTATGATTGATTAGTGCTCTTATCAGGCAAATTGCATATTGAAATACTCCTTAAATATAAATCAACATGGCCATACTTAAAGTTTTATTGAAGTCATTTGAACCCAGTGTAAAGCTGGGTGTGTATACAGAAATTAAAACATGAAGCAATTATGCAGATAATTAAGACACAGTCCTACCATTTGTTTTATTAATCTCGCCTTCTTATGTTTGTAGCTTACTTACCTATGTGCAAGGATTCCTGTTTAGCAATATAGTTCAAACCACTTGGTCTCCACCAATCATTTAGTTATTATTTTTTTCCCCACAAAGTAGGCAAATATGTAGAGGATTTGGATGGCAGAGCCACAGTCAGTTCTTTCAACTTTCTTACTGAACTTGTTTCATTCTTACCACATAGTCCAGGGTTTTCAGTTGATTTCTGCACAGTCTGGTCTGTGCAGAATCTGCCTAGCCATCTTCATGCTTCATTGCTCCATATGGAATATATACATGAATAAAAGCACGTCCTGTCCACGCTAAAATGACAAGTGAATATGGAGGCATTAGGGGTCCACCTGCATCTGCAGGAAGATTTCTGGATAATTACACACTCTCAGTGTCTGAAATTGAACAAAGCAAGCATGTCTCCAAAATGGGGGGGGAATCCTTCTTTCAGTCAGGCTATTAAAAAACAAACACCAAATTTTTATTGAATGAACCAAGACAATAATTTCTGCCACATGAAAAACAGAACATTATCATTATTCTCTCATTTAAGCCAAGAGCAAGATAAGATCTGGGGTACCTGAATGGCTCAGTTGGTTGGGCAGCCTGCTCTTGGTTTCAGCTCAGGTCATGGTCTCCCACTGGTGAGATCCAGCCCCACGCAGGGCTCTGCTCACTGCAGAGTCTGCTTCAGGTTCTCTCTGCCTGTCCCTATAGTTCTCTCTCTCTCTTTCAAATAATTAAAATCTTAAAAAAAAAAAGTAAGATAAGATCGATTTGCTTTTAGCCCTTAAGTGAATGTTGGTGAACTTAGGTTTATATAACCAATGACAGGATTCTGAAGTCATAGTTAATAGTATGAATACCAACTTTTCTTGACATTAATATATACATATATATGTTGGTGAGAAGTTCTGTTTAATTCATAGATTGTTCTTTTTTTTCTCTTACATGTAAATGAGAAAATTCTTTTTGAGCTGAAATGGAAACAGAGGCCCACATTTAGCCAATCCAAAAGTATTATGATTAGGAACAGAGTTGCTTTGTTCTCTTAATAGATTGGAGAATCAGCCTAACCATTGTCTTAAATCTTCACTGGAATTTATTTTAATAGCTACATAATATTTAAGAATTTTTGTTCTGGGAAAAAAAATGAAGAGGTCACTTTATATCTCTCCTATTTTATTTATATGAGAATAATTATTTAGGGGTCATGCCTACTATTAACATTGTCATTTGGAAAAATTACTTTCCAGTTTTAGTTCAATTTGTATCTATTAGAAGTTAAAAAAAAACAGTTTTTGCCCCCTGATGGGGAAAAAAAAACCCTGACTGTTGATGTCTTTTAGCACACTAACTTTGCTTGTTAGGATGATTTAGCTGAACTCACTTGAACAGCCCTATTGTCTAAATTTAGCTGTGTCTACAGAATGGCAGCATGCAGACCATTTGCTGAAAAACTGCAGTAGTACATCTCACTAGGTTTTTCTCATGAACAAGGAAATATATTATTAAGGGAGGCTACTACTTGATTTTTATGAATTTCATCTGATCACCCAGATCTGGGATTGTAGAATGCAGATATACCCTTGTGTTTCAACACACATGTGCTCTCTCTTTCAATTTTTTTTCTGGTTGACTATTTCCACTTATGTTACTTGGGATAAGATTGCTACTATAAAATGAAGCATCATTACTAAATCTCAATGATGCCCAATTAGGAAGGAGCCATGAAAGGTAAAGGAGAATATTGACAAGAGAAACTCAGCAAGATTGGCAGGGCCTATAGGAAGAGACCCTAATTAGTGCATTGGATCTATTTAATCATAATCAGAGATGCTAATTGACTTCGATGTGACCTACTAAGTATTTGGCATAGATCTGGAAAACATAATGTAGAACAAAGACGAAGTTTCTTCAAGGGCTGTAGAGTAGGGATCACATTTCTTCTGTAACAAAACTGTATAAAAATCTGATGTGGTCACACTTTTCTCATTATGGAAATGAGTGCATGTGGATAGTGGGGTGTCCATGCATGATCTTCCCTGTGCCATCTGGACTGGTTGAGGAGGAGGTACTAGTGCTGTTATAGTTTAGTGACTTACACTGACTAGCCACCATCACTGGATTTTTATGGTCAGTGGAGACCAGAGTGCTCTGACAGCCACAGTGCCCAGATTGGCTGTGCTGTGGCTTGGTTAATTCAACTTTATTGTGTCTAGGCAGCCTGGGCGCTTGGGTTCTTTCAAAAGAGTGAGTTACCAAATATCCTTTGGGTTCTGTGGTGTGTTGGTCAGCGACACACTGAGGTGCATTCCTAGTGTCTTACATCATGACTCTGAGCTGTGGTCATGGAACTATAGGCAGATACTTTTGGATCTTTTGTCATGTGTCCTTTGGCCTGCTTTTGATGAACAGGTGCTTTGATCCTTACATTGTTTATTTTAACTCCGCTGCTTCTGCTGTTGTTGCTTTTGCGAATATTTGAGGGTTTATCAGAGATGGCGGCAATTGCTATGATCATTACACCTTTCACCACCAGGCAAAATAGGTTCCTTCCTTCCTTCCTTTCTTTCTTCTTTCTTTCTGTCTTTCTTTCTTTCTTTCTTTCTTTCTTTCTTTCTTTCTTTCTTCTACTGGGGCTGCAATGCTTTAGAAGGTCTAGATCTATATATACTTATATCTTGATGTAATGCCTTATCCACTCTATAGACATGGCCCATATCTGTGGTTTTGAGACCCTTCTACTCCTTGGCAGTTTTCTCTCTGAGGGATCCTTACCCTACCTTCTGTGTCTTCTGTCTGAGCTGCGGAACTAGGCAAAGGGACTTTGTGAGATTCCTTGCGTGTGATAACCTCTGTGATTAGAAGCGTGGTGACTGAGCAAGGGCATTGTTACAAGCCTCCTACCCCTCAGTCCGCATCGTGGCTTCGAGTGAATCCTGATCTAGTTTATTCCCATAGGAACAAGAGTGGGAACTTACCAGTTATTTCACTTAATCTACTAACCTAAATTTAATACTCTAACTTTTCTCGTTTTGAAAGCCAATATGTTGGAAAAGTGGCTTTGACCTCTCTGCCTTGGTGTCTGCCTGTCTTGTTGGCTTTTATTTAGTTCCAAACTTTTTTTGAGCACCCACTGTATTTCAGCAGCTTAAAAATATGGATATATGTGTATATATACATTTGAGAATATTATTTCAAACTGGGAGAAAATGCTAGTTTCCATCTGTATCAAACATTGAGTGAAAGATACTATTGGTATGAGATACCATAATATGAGGGTATTTACTGGACATCAGTTATGGGTCAGATACTGTTATGAGTATAGATCAGTGAAAAACACAGGAAAAAAAATATATGCCTTGATAGAGCTTACATTCTATCTTGGTGAATCGTGGTGGGGGGACAGATTACAATAAAAATGCAGGGGTAAAGGGGAATTTGTGAGATATGGTGTGCTAGACAGTTGAGAAAGATAAAGCATAGAAGGCCTTACTGAGAAGGTGACATTTGAGCAAAGGCCTGGAGGAAGTAAGGGAGTAAAGAACATTCCTTGTAGAGGTGACAGTAAGTGAACAGGCCCTGATTCCAGGAAGATGTGTAGCATATTGAAAGTACAGCAAGGCATGGAGATGTACAAAGGGAGAGACAAGTAGGAGATGAAGTCTCAGGAGTAATGGGGGGAGGGTAAAGGTCAGAAAAGTTTGATTATTGTTTTTGTGGATTTTGTTGATGTATTTGTCTCTTAACCCAGTTGGAATAATGTGGTAATTCTTGTGAAGATTTGGCTACCTGGGGAAATTTATAAATATAATTTCTGATACCCATAAAATTATCCCATGTCCCAGTATCTTTATATAGGCTTTATTGACATGTTTAGATGGAGAAAGATAGCAAGTCCCTTTGTGGAGAAGAATGAAGCCATGATATACGTACTCCTCATCATGATGGTTTAGTGGGTAGTATTTAACCTTGTTTTCAAAAGACTGAGACTTCACAACTGAATAAGAACAGCTGCTTGTGACTTGTCCAGCATAAAAATGTTTATGAAGCTTTTCCTTTTTAAAATTTCTGTTTTTCTTTTTTGCTCTACTTTCACATATCTATTATTTCTTGTTTTTGAACTTGAAACAATAAATAGGTCAGATAATTTTAGGTGACAGTCTCAAATCAAGAACAGTTTTTCAGGCAAGAGATTGAATTTTTGGTGATAAATTTATATAGATAGTTAGATGGATAGATGGGTGGGGGGCTACATAGGTAGGTAAACAAGGAGAGTCCTGCTTGCCTTACATTGGTCTAAATGAAATGAGAACTCCTAAGTGAAATATGTACTGAATTTACTCCACAGGTACCTGTCCTTGTGACAGCATTACATGAAGCCAACAGGTAACATTTTGACTGAGATAAAGCTTCTCTTTCTCAGCGTTGCTCATTACCCAAAATGAATTTTCCATTGTATTTCCATTATCATTTTGATATGATTCATGATGGCCTCTTAGATTACCTCAAGGGTTGTAGATAAGTTAATGTGCTCTTATTAAAAAAAAATCCCTTTTCAACTCCAGCAAGGTTTTTCACTGGGACTGCCATCTGGGGGTTTATACAGAGACTTCCTGGTTCCCTTTACCCCTTGATATTGTATGTGTGCATTTAGTCCACATGTATATTTTTCTGAGGAGAGAATTCTAACCCTTACCAAATTCTCAAAGGGATCTGTGATCTGAAAAACACTAATATCACTTGTTTAATAGAAAACATTTTAGTGGGTGTTGGGTGGCAGTGAGACACAGCATGACATCTCTATATAAGAAATGGCATGGTTGGGGCGCTGAATGCGTGTTCACATCAATTAGCAGGCTTGAAATTTTCTATACCAACCACATGAGTAGGAAGTAATCTAAGGAGGGAAATATTTCAAAGGGAAAAACGAGATGAAGTTTCCAGCAACAGATGAATTCACTTATGGACCCATTTGTTGGGCAAAGATGGATGGAAGGAGGAAGTTTTCAGCTGCCCATTGCCATATATTGCCCTCCCAACTTGGAAGTGTGTGCTAGCTTGGAGGTAATTGTGTGAAGTGTTTAAACATCTTTTTTAGGAGCCCAACTTGCATTGGATTACAGAAATAGAGCACACAGGAAATTGGATACAGAATGGTTTCTGTTGTGAAGTGTTGGAAAGCAGGAATAACTCTTATACAGAAAGGAAGAGAGAAAGCTTCATGTTAGAACTTCCTGAAAAAAATCTCATATACCATTTTGGTGAGGTCCTGGTAGACATCAAAAAGAAATGTGCTAATGGAGACTTGAGAAGAAAAGCCCAAGACTATCCTAGTAAGGATCTCTAAGGAGATTTAAAGACAGGGCAAGAGGAGAAAATATCACTCATGGCAGAACAAGAGAAAGTGGCTCTTTTACCACCACTTTCTAGTTTAGAGGTTCAGAAACTAGGAGGGGGCCTTGGACTGGAAGTATTGTAGAAAACAGATTAATATGAATTCCCTTAGTAGGTTGGAGGAATTACAGCAATGTGCAGCACATTTTACACAACAGCTGCCCAGACGTAGGTGTTAGGGAGAGGAAACAGTAATAGTTGGTCTAAACCATAAGCTATAATGAAAATATTTTATGACCAGTTTGCAAAGATTATGTAGAAGCAATAAGAAGGGTGGCCAGCAGTGGCGACAAAGAAAGAATTTACATTCATAAAGACTTGCTGGGCTGACATAAATGCTGAAAACTATAGATTCTCAAAGGATCAAAGAGGACGTGATTGAAATGAGGAAAGAAGCTAATAATAAAAGAAAATATGTAGAACATTTTAGTTTAATGTTTTTAATTCAACAAATACGTTATAGGCACCAAGGCATGTAAGGATAAGAAATATCTGTGTCTTCAAGGAGCTTCTAAAATAGTTACACAGTTAGGAGGAAATCATGCAGTAAAACAGATTACAGTATGTTGTGCAGAAATAGTGTGTCCAGACAGCACTTTGCTAGGGGCCGCTGGAGATGCAGAGATGAATCCTCATCTTGGGAGCTTAGTTTATACCAGTGAGTGGAGTTAAGTCATGCCTACAACTCACCTTCACGTGAGCAAGAAGATATTAACTACCACCAGGGACAATGGTATCTGTGTTCAAGGAAGGTGATCTCTTATCTGATCAAGGGCAACAGGAAAAGATTTTAGAGAGAAGGTGACATTGTCAGTGGGCTCTGAAGGATGGGTAGAACTTTGTCAAGCTGCTAGATGTTTACAAAAGGAACAGAAGCACAAATATTATACGAATTATCTCGGTTGGGTCAGAAAAAGCCTTTTATGTATGAGTAAACTTGGAATGAAAAATAACCAGTGGCATCTTTTCTCTGGTATTTTACGGAAAACTGTAGATAATTACCCTTTTAGCAGCATGAGGAGGTCTGAGATAATCCTTGGATGTCTTCCAGCTCTACAATCCAGTGATTTTCTAAGCCCATACCCAAGGAAAGTAAATGCCTATTTATTTAAAATAAAATTTATAGCCATACCAAAAAAGACTTGAAAAAGTCTTATAAATGCCCCTGTTAGTGATAGTAATATTAATTGCAACCATATTTTCCTAAATTGTCCCAGGAACCTTATGAGTCATGGATAATAATGCTCATTTTTCAGATGAAGAAATGCTCAGAGGAGTTAAGCAACTGCCCCAGTTCACACAGCTATTAAGTGGCCAAACTAGGACTCCCAATGTCCTACTGACTCCAAATATTTCTTAACCACTCCTCAATACCATCTTGGTACCTTTCTGCTGGAATCCTAACACAACACCAGAGTGGTTATGTCAGAGTTCCTGTTTGTCACCAACAAAAATCCACTCTGGCTCACGGACGTGGAGTTGGTTAAAGGGAATTGGCCAGCTCCAGGCAGGGCCGGGGGGTCAGGCTTGAAGTGTGTGCATCCCAGAAGCATCCAGCCCGTCTCACCGCCGCACTGGTTTAGCGGAGGCCCCGCGACTGCGCCTTTGCTCACAGCTTCGCCCCGGGTGTGGCTAGTCCTGACGCAGGGTGCCATAGCTGGGACCTGGGCCACCGCTGCTCCTGCATGCGGGATGAATCTCTGCGCTTCTCCTGGTGGATAAATTCCACGTGGAGTCTCCGATGCCTCATTTCACTTTCTTGATGTTGCCTGTGGGTGTGTCTCATTGGCAGAGCCCAAGTCCCTAAGTCATGACAAGTTACAAAGGAATCTGGGAAACGAATGCCTAGCTTCTCGCTTGGGAGGGTGTCTTCAATCAAGAAATTCTCTGTAAAGGGAGGATTTTCAAAAGGTTCTAAAGAACTACAGATCAGTGGCCAGTAGAGGCTGATTTTGTATAAGAGTCCAGCATTTATCTAAACTGTTCTTTATCTGTCTGGAGTTTCTCTCAGCCCTTTATTTCCTTGTATTCAGAAGGTGACCTTACCAGCATCTCAGTTCCACATCACGCCAGCAGTGACCCAGGCAGTAAAAAATATATCACCGAATTAATTTAGTGGAAACACTAAAACATTCATGGTCTTAAAATTTTAACAGAAGCCTGTGTTTTCTCCATTAAAAAAAAATTAATCGGGTAGGATGTCTTTAATCAAAAGACAAGTCAGCTGGGTCACACAAAAGACCAAATAATGGCATTGTAACTTTACAAATTCTCTGACTTTTGGCTGCTTTTTATAAGCCTGAAAAAAATATCAAAAGCAGTAAAAACTTATATTATTTCTGTCAGTAGTCCTTTTTATAAAATGTTGTGAAAACAATCTCCTTAAGAAGGAAGCAACATACTGAGCAGCAAGCCTCAGTCACAGGAAGTTCATTTTTTCTTTGGCTTACAGCCCAATGCCATCAGAACTAATTAAAAACAGAGCCACGCTGGTATGGGGCTCAGTGTTTGGGTTTTACAATAACAGAGTCGCAAAGCAGGGGGATGTCTAATGAGAATAGTTTCTGAGTTTGTTTTGTAGCATTGGGCAACTATGTCAATTACTGGAACTGCAGCTCAGGGCCAGCACCCATGCTGGGATGTGAGAGAGTCTTACTGCCGTGCAGATTGAGCTTCCACTTTGATACATGCGATATGCATGTCACTTGTATACTGGGGCGGCTCCTTGGCAACAGACTACATGAGAGGAGGCTGATGCCACCTTGCTCCGCTCGTCTGAGGCCAGATCAAATGTTACGAGGCCCAGATTTCATCTGCATCATTAGCCACGCTCCAGTTAAAAAATGAAACATGTCCTCTGGTTGGGAAAGTATTGGAAATGAAAGCGCTGCCTTACCCAGCCATATGTATGAGCTGCTGGAGAATTCAGGGGAATGGGGGAGAGGGCAGAGAAAGACATACATACCAAGGTAAAGTTAGGAAGATGAAAAAGCATTGTGGCCGATGAATGGATCACTCAGGGCCAAAATATCCCTTCTGCGTTACTTTATGTGTAATAGCAATAAAAAGCAAGATTTGGGGGGTTTCTTTCCCTTTTTTTCTTTGCCTAAAGAATAACACTCCCCACTCCGCGGTCCCCTCACAAAAAGAACCCCTTATTTCCTGTCTGTGAATATGGTGATCATGATGCATGGTCTTCTGGTCATTTAAGAAATTGACTTGCAAGAAGGAGGTAGAGTGATGAAAAAAGCTGATAGTTTTAGATAAGAAATTATCAGTGGAGTACTTGTAACTCTGTGCATGTTCTCTTCAGATTTGTAATTTAATCTGCGTTCAAGGTGAGTTTTCTTTCCTTCATTCAAAACATGATGGAAGTACATTCCAGTGCCAAGTGTAAGTACCACCAAATATATTAAAATAGTACTGGAATGAGAGCTCAACAGATTTTTGGATCTGTTCTTTTTTTGTGATGTAGTGCATTTAAAGGCAGTAGTATTTTTATTTGTATTCTGTTTCATTTATATTCCTGTTTCATATTTTTAAAGAATATATGCAGAGAAAATCAATGAATATGTAGTTTTAATAGATAAATTCAAATAAATATGGAGTTTCATGAATTAACTTATATAATCCAGGTATTAGTCATCTCAATTGTTAATGGCTCATGAAATGTATACCTGGGTATATATGATCTTTCTTGATGCTTTTTAAGGTTGTGGGCAGACAAGCATAACAGAGGAACGTGTTATGGGAGCAAAATTTTAAGAAGGTCAATTATATATTCTAGTCCAGCAATATTTATATGAATTAATCTGAAACATATAATGATTAAGATATTATTTCTTAATCTTAATGTGATTAGGCATAAAGAAGGAGGTATTTTAAAAGTGCATGCAATTATTAATACTTTTCAAAAGAGAGCATAATTTTACACTTTTTCTTTTAGTATTTTTAACGCTCTGGGTTCTTCAATCAGTGTTAGTATTGGTGATTCCCCTGATAACATGTACGGTGTACTCTTCATCACATCCCTTGAAAATTATACCTGCTGAAACTTGATCGACTGAGAGTTCCTCTCTGCCTCTCTCTCTCTAGCACGTTCTCCTACCCCTCAAACGGTGTTTCATCCAATATCCTGTAAAGTCTTTGAATAGGAGATGGAAGTAGCTATTCCATCCCTAAGGGCTCAAGTATCCTGGCTTCCAAGGGCTCAGAGAGCAAAACTCTGGACAGAAGACCATTAGCGATCAGTTTTGGAGAGTACCAATAACATTAGCAACCTGGGAATATCATGCCAGAATACTTGGTAATGTTGTGGCCAAGAGTAGAATGGTACGTACTAAAAATTGGCCTTGGAACTCTGGTGCCTGTCAATATTGGGCCAGAGAAAGGACAGGGAGCCCAGGAAGGAAGGAAGGAAAGAAGATGGAGACTGAAGGAAGGCTTGACAAGCAGAGACTTCTGCAAGTTAAACTCAGGTACTGGGATAGCTCCTGGGTAGGATGGGCTAGGCTCCGCCAAAAGTCTACTCTCTCCAAATAGAAAAGGGCCACGTGAAATCCACCTTCAGAGCAAGGTTTCTAGGGGAGCGGTGCTGGGGTGGAATATTGACTGAAATTCACCAGTGGTCAAGAGAGGTTAGAACAGCAGCAGCAGACATGAATAAGGCATTTGATGTTTTTGTTCTTTTGCTAGAAAAAGGGATGAGAAAACATGAATGTGCTGAGGGAACATGTGGAGGGTTTGAAGGGCTTAGAGTTTTTATTTTGCTTCCTGTTTAGAGTCACCTTCATGGACAAATGCAATCTATTTACATAAGGGAGTTTGTAGAGCAGCCGCTGTCCCTGGTATAATCTTCTTAATGCAGACATTGATTTTATGAATCTATGGCCTTTAGTTTTAGAGCCAGGGAAGGGGAAGGGAAGACAAAGTACATTTAACCTGGTGTATGTTATGTGCCAGGTACTTTATGACATATTTCACTTATTTCTCAGTAACACTCCCAAAACAGCGGGTGGTAATCACAAGTAAGGAAACTGAGGCTCAGATAGATTTAAAAGCCATATAACTCGTAAAAGACAGAACTGAGATTTGAATATGGTCTTCTAGACTCCAGAGGCCATGTACTCTCCATCCCACCACCTGTCATTACTATTTCCATTATATTTCTTAAGGCGTTTGAAAGTCATTACAGTTCAATAGCACTTCCAAAGGAAGGACCTTTCAGGTACCTACTGCTTAAGTGGGAAATTATTCTCCCCACTAAAGATAAAGGTACCGTCCCTGACTAGGGCCCGCTTGACAGTGATAGCAGTCGTGTGTATTTATGAGTTGTCTTATCATAACTGCAGCAGATTCGCAAACGTCCGCAGAGGAATCATCATGTAGGAGATTCATGTTAAAAAGTTATTGGAGGGGCATCTGGGTAGCTGAGTTGGCTAAGTGTCTGCCTTTGGCTCAGATCGTGATCCCTGGGTCCTGAGATCGAGCCACACACCTGGCTCCCTGCTCAGTGGGGAGTCTCCTTCTCCCTCTCCCTCTGCTGTTCTCCTGCTTGTACTCTCTCTGTCTCTCTGTCAAATAAATAAATAAAATCTTAAAGTTATTGGAGGGGTGACTGGGTGGCTCAGTCAGTTAAGCATCTGACTCTTGATTTTGGCTCAGGTCCTGATCTCAGGGGTTGGGAGATCAGGCTCTGGCTTGGTGGGGAGTCTGCTTGAGATTCTCTTTCTCCCTCATCCTCTGTCCCTCCCTGCCACACCCTCTCCCGTTCTTTCTCTCAAATAAATAAATATATCTTTTAAAAAAAAGTTACTGGAGACAAGTACAAAGAATGCTTCTGAAATTAATTAGGAAGATCCATATTGGGTTTGGTTCCTCACCCCTCTTCATTATTGAAAGAGTTTGTTGGATTAGAGAGAAACTAAAGTGGCACTTAATGTCAAGCTAAAACCTTATGAAAAGTACTCTATGGCCTCTTTTCACCCAGCTCCTATAAGAGATAAGTTTCCGGATGGAAACTCTTCCTTTCTAACATTCCTTGTCACTGAAACATTCTCAGAAATTTCGATACGTAGCTGTGTTGGTGTCAAGAAGTTGGTTGTTAAGTGGAAATTTTGCATTGTTACCACCCAAATTTTGCATTGTTACCGCCCATTGTCATCTCCCTATCAGTTCAGCGGCACCAGATGTTCCATGTTTCCTGTTTAGGCACTGCACTGTGGCAGTGGTGTGGGGGGCTGGTGTGCTGCTCTCTGAGTGTGGCGTAACTTCAGAGATCACAGGTAGGTTTCTGACAACAGCAGGATCGGTACACTTTACTAATGAGACCTCCCATTTGGGTGGCAGCATTGCCCCTGGTGCAAATGAGAAAGGACTTGTTTTTTTGATATTGTCCTATTCCTCTTGACTTTATCCTAATTTTTTAGAAAACATTTATGAAGCGTTCATTGGATGCAAGTCATTATAGGGATGTTACAAGAGGAGAAAACAGAGTGCTGTACTCAAGGAACTTCAATCTAGTAGGGAAGTTAAGGCAGATGGAAACAAAATTCTGTGGGGTCCATGAGGACATGATACTTTACCAGCTCTACTGTTCTCTAAACCAGTCGTTCTCTTTGGCTCTGAGAGATTTTTGGTTTTTTTGTTCTGTTTTGTTTTTAAAGATTTTATGTATTTTATTTGACAGAGAGAGAGATCACAAGTAGACAGAGCAGCAGACAGAGAGAGAGGAGGAAGCAGGCTCCCTGCTGAGCAGAGAGCCCGACGTGGGGCTCGAACCCAGGACCGTGAGACCATGACGGGAGCCGAAGGCAGAGGCTTAACCCACTGAGCCACCCAGGTGCCTCTGAGAGGTTTTTTTTTAAGACTTACTATTTATTTTAAAGAGAGAGGGAGAGAATGAGTTCAGTCAGGAGGTGTGGCAGAAGGAGAGGGAGAGAGAATCCCAAGGGACTCTCTGCCAAGCTTGGAGCCCATCCCTTGGCTCCTAGATCATGGCCTGCGTGACAGTCAAGAGTCAGATGCCCCCTCCCCCACTGAGCCACTCAGGTACCCCAGGCTCTGACATATTTGAAAAAGACAAATATGAAGAGATAAACCTGGTTCTCCCAAGGGGAAATAAAAGCCAATTATCTTTTCCTATAGACTCTTCTGGATCTTTTTTTTTTTTTTTTGGTAACCCCATCATAAATTTTGCCCATGACTAATTACCACTAGTGGGAAGTATAGGTGGGGAAGGTGAATAACTGAATGGGCTCCCAAGATGATGTAAGATGCTGCGGCTTCATTGAAGCATTCATTACTGCAGGTAGGACTTCTTCCAAAACAGAAGTGGAAAGTATTGACGTATCAAAGGAATTCTTCTGTGTTATGTGAGTTTGAGTTTGTTGGTCCACGTTTTGGAATATGACCTTATCAGATTCAACCACTGAAAATAGATGCCAAAGAGCCTAGTGTTATGAAGATTTAGTTGACTGTGGCCTTCTAAACAATTGAAACTAACTCCTTTTGTCCTCTAAAGGTAGATATTGAGGAAGGGATCCACTACATAGGACCCTTGACCTGGCTGTAGCTACTCTGTATGAGTTTGTCTTAGTAACATTTAACCTCATGATATTAATTACCACCCCAAAATTTCTCCTTAACTGAAACTTAAGAACGTCTTTAAAAATGTTGAGCATTTCAAATATCAGCAAACCCAAAGCATTAGAATAGTCATTGTTGGTAACTAACTTGCCTATGTTATGTCTTTACTCATGAGCAACTTATATATGAATGAGCAGAATAAAGGGAAGAAAATATTAATTGACTGAATTATTTGTATTTAAGTGGGATTCCATAGTATACATTTTCTTGGGAATTTGGGTTGAGTATGAATGTTGCCTGAGGGTGGGAATATAAAATGCTGTAACTGCTTTAGTAAAAAATCAGTTTACTAAAATGGTTAAACATGGTTATCATATGATCCAGCAATTCTGCTCCTGGGTATATGTCCATGCAAAAACTTGTACATGAATGTTTGTGGCAGTTTATTCATAGTAGCCAAAAAGGGGAAACATCAAAAAGTCCATTGATTGATGAATGAATGCATGAACAAAATGTGGTCTATCTATGTAATGGAATACTATTTGGCAATATAAAGAAATGTAGCATTGATACATGCTACAATGTGGATGAACTTTGCAAATCCTACACTAAGTGAAAGAAGCCAGATGCAATGCACTATATATTGTATGATTCCATTTATATGAAATGTCCAGAACAGGCAAGTTTATAGAGTAAAAGAGAGTAGTGGTGGCTTACATCTGGGAGTAGTATTGATGGGTCTGGAGGGTGATAGCAAAGGGGTACAGGGTTCTTTTGGGGGTAATGAAAACAAGATCTTTTGTGGTGATGAGTGTATGACTTTGTGAATATACGAAACACCACTGAATTTTACACTTTAAATGGATGAAGTATGTGAATTATATCTTAATAAAGTTGTTTAAAAGAAAAGTATGCTGCCTATATATACACAGTCCCAGTATATAAAACCAAACTACTTTATATTATCAGTTTTAAAACTTTCACTTGTGTTTTGCTAAATGACCTTTGGTCTCTTTTAATAAAGATTTAGTAAGACTTGTATTCCATTTTATAAGGTGGGTATATGAGAGCTAGGGGAGCTATCTGATTATCACATATAATACACCAGCAATGCTTTTGGTGACCATGTTAAAGAGCCCCCTTTTAACCATGAAAAATCTGACTGAAGTCAATCACGGGAGAACCACATTCATTTCAGAAGGATTTTGTAAAAGCAAAAGTAATTGGCAATAATATATATAGGACTTGTAAATATTATATATACTTCATGAAGTTAGGTCTAAAACTTCTGGGCTCTTGTCATGTGGTATTGTATTTGTACTGTGTTCTTACAGCATGAGGCCTCTTAAATTCATAAAGAAACATTAAAAATTGTTTTTAGCTGTTTGGGCCTGCACATAGAATATGAGATATGGTTGTCATCTTCTCCGGGTCTCCTCAGACAGCAAACTGCAGAAAAGAGACCTTGGTCTTCTGCTCACCTCATCTTAAAGTACCACTTGGCAAACCTGAATAGACTAACACATATTTTTCTCCTTCATCTTATTAATTATGTAGTAAGGTATCGGTAATAGAAGTCTTGATTCTTTTCTTCTGACATTTAAAGAAAGAACACCTAACCAATTTCAGTGTCTATAAAAACAAAAATTCTTAAAGTATCAACAGTAAAAAATTGGAGACACCATTTCCACCTTGTAAACATTCGAAAACTTGACATGTAATTACTAAAGATACTTTTTTTTTTTTCAGGGATACATATATAGGTTTGTCAAGTGGTGTGCTGGTAAATAGTTAACCAGCTTTCCTTAAAAAGAAGAAGCAGCAGGAGCCTTGGTTTTTAGTGGTGGCTGATCTCTGTGGGTAAATAGCCCACCATGGCTGATTTTCAGGCTACCTGTGAGATACCTCTAATGAGCAGCTGAAAAAAAGACACACACGATGGCTACTGAAAGCTTGATTAAGCTAGCTCAAGTACATGACTGGGTGATTCCTAACACACACATACATACACAAATACACAGACACGTGTACCTGAACAATGACATAAAGGCACTGTCATTTGTAATCTACATTTCTATTGGGAATGAGAACCTCAATCATTTAGTAGGGGTGTGTTTTGGGGGGGTGGGGAAGGAAGGGTTGGATGGGTGTGAGAGAGATGGGGGAGAGAGAGAGAGAGACAGGCCAACTTGATTGAGCAACACCTCAAGTATCTCTAGGCTTTGGTTTACTTTACTGTCAACGAGTAAGTTGAATTAGATAAATTCCAAGATTCCTTCCATTTCCAAACTTGTGAAAATAGTCATTATGAGCTGATACATGGCAAACTGCTGGTCTCAGTGCAACATGGTGTAGAGAGCATGTATCTGTTCTTTAGGAATAGTCTCTTCAGCTGCTTTTGATATTACCCTAATTTTTGCTCTTGACCTCTAGATTTCCATTCCCTACCTTTAGTTGGCTGCTTCTAATCTCGTATGGGCTTGAGAGAAGAAAGCATTTAGGAATATATAAGTCACGAACAAAAACTGAGGTCTGAGGGGCTGGCTATCCAATGAACATAGTGTGGAGCATTAGATTATGTTATCAAGTGCTTTTTGCTCAAGGCCTTTGCAGTGGTTGGAAAGCTGAAGTTGCTATATAAATGCTATCTGTGTATTTTATTTTTAAAGATTTTATTTATTTACTTATTTGACAGACAGAGATCACAAGTAGGCAGAGAAGAGGGCAGAGAGAGGGGAAAGCAGGCCCCCTGCTGAGCAGAGAGCCTGACATGGGGCTCCATCCCAGGACCCTGGGATCATGACCTGAGCCGAAGGCAGAGGCTTTAACCCACTGAGCCACCCAGGTGCCCCGGTATCTGTGTATTTTTTAAAAAGATTTATTTATTTTAGAGAGAGAGAGTGCACACATGTGTTGGGGGAGGGGCAGAAATAGACGGGCAGAGAGACTCCCAAGCAGACTCCACGCTGAGCACAGAGGCTGACCTGGAGCTTGATCTCACGACCTAGAGAACACGACCTGAGCCAAAACCAGGAGTCGGATGCTTAACCGACTGCACTCCCCAGGCACCCCTGTATTTTTACTGTGTATTTTATTATTTAATGTTTATTCCATGTTTTGGTTTTATTGCATTATACCGGTAGTTTTTACTAGAGGAAATTTCAAGGAATTCAGGTTTGTTTAGAGGGCAAGTTTTATGTTTTTTAGAAGATCATTTTTAAAAAAGATTTTATTTGTTTAGAGTGTGAGTGGGCAAAGGGGTGAGTGAGAGAGGGAGAATCCCAAGCATACTTGGCACCAAGCCTGACATGAGACTGATCCCATGACCCTGAGATCATGACCTGAGATGAAATCAAGAGTCGGAGGCTTCACTGACTGAGCCACCCAGCTGCCCCAGAGGACACATTTTAAGAAAGCTAATTTTTACATATGGAAAAGTTGAGGATGAAAGATGATTTTAAAACTATGTATTATATTGCCTACCTCTCTGCCCACTTGTGATCCCTGTCTGTCAAATGGGTAAAATCTTTAAAAACAACAACAACAACAACAACAAAACTATGTATTATACCTAAAGCAGAAGTAAGATTAGAATTCAGAATTCCTAACCCTTAGGACCATTCACAGATTTGTAATTCACCATCTATACAAGAGTTTCAGTAATGGGTCATAGTCCCTATTTTTGGATAAAATTTTATTTACAAAGCATTCCATACTTTATAAGGCAATTTGATTTTGATTCATTTTCACTGGTGGGAAATTCTAATTCAGTCATTCTTGTGGTCCTCCTTTCTGTGTCAAGGTTTAGGGGTCTTAAGCAGCATCAAAGATGGTTACAAAACCTTAGCCGGTGGCTACCGCTGGCCATTGACCCTCTTTGCAAACAGTTTCCATCTTAGTTGTACATATGTTTGCCTTTTACACACAGCAACTTTAGGTTTGAGAGTCATTGTTGTTTTCATAGCACAAGTGAGATGTGAGAAAGTTTTCAGGGCTTCCAGCAGTGCCATCTCTAACTCTTCAATGACACTATTTTCCTGAAGGTCTTGCATCCCTTGTTTTTTTTTTTTTTTTCCCCCTACTCTGGACCCATAGGTCTGTGTCCTCTCCCCAAGTCAGTAAGAAATTATTTTTTTATTTTTATTTTTTTGTATAGACCAGCCTTCTCCTTTGCTTCTTTGCAGGTACTCTGCTTTTTCCTGCACCCTGTCTTTGCATGTTTGCTTTCTCTGTGTGTTCTCCTAAGACCTAGACTTTTAGAGACAGAGTCAGAAAGTGTGCCAGCTAACTCGGATTTTTCTCCCGTCATGATTGTTTATGATCCTTCAATCCTCAGATGTTGAAAAAAATAACTGACTACTTGTTTGAATGTTGCAACATTAGAAATATGTGTTAACACATACAGGATTAAGGGTGAGATGGAGAAAGATTATGAAAATTTTATTTATTCATTCTTGTGGCTTTTGATCTTTCACAATTCAATATATTACTTTTATAATTAGAAATACTAATGAGGTTTTGAAAGGATTGGTTGAAGTTTGGAAAATAGATTGGAGTTTTGCTAAAATCAATTTATTTCTTTTATTTTTAAAGATTTTATTTATTTATTTGACAGAGAGAGACATAGTGAGAGAGGGAACATAAGTAGAGGGAGTGGAAGAGGGAGAAGCAGGCTTCCCGCTGAGCAGGGAGCCCAGTGTGGGGCTCGATCCCAGGACCCTGGGATCATGACCTGAGCCGAAGCCAGATGCTTAACGAGCCACCCAGGTGCCCCTAAAATCACTTTAAAAAAGAAAAGCTAGTGTTTTGTGTTTTTTTTGTAGATTCCAGTCTGTTTTCCAAACTGCAGTTTTATTTGCCCACATTAGCAACAGACTGTTGGAAATTAAAATCAATAATTCACTCACAATAGCATAAAAATAAAATACTTAAGGATAATTTTTTAAAAAAGGAAAGGACAGTCCTTTTAACAAGTGGTTCTGAAACAACTGGATCTCCATCTACAAAAAAATATACCTCAACTCTTACTTCATACCAGTTAATAAAAATTAACTGGAAATGAGACAAAGACTTAAGTGTAAGTGTTAAAATTTAAAATACCTAGAACATGAGAATAATCTTTGTGACCTTGTTTTAGACACGTATTTCTTAGAACACAAAAAACATGAAATGTAAAAAAGCCCTGATAAATCAGACTTTGTAAAAATTTAAAAATTCTACTTTTAAAAGACCCTGTTGAGAAAACAAGAGATAAGTTATAGAGTAGGAGAAAATACTTGCAAAATGCATATCTGATAAAGGACTTGTATCCAGAATATATAAGGAACTTTTGTACTTCAGTAATAAGATAAACTACTTGTTTGACAAGATATTTCATCAGAGATTATGAATGATCAATAAATATACAAAAATATGTTCAACATCATTAATTATCAGGGAAATGCAGATTGAAACTCATTGAAATTGAGATACCTTCATACCCCCACTAGAATGGCTAAAATCAAAAAGACTGAGAGCCCCAAGTGCTGACTAAAAGGTAGAATAACTAGAAGTCTCATACCCTGCTGATGGGAATGCAAAGTGGTATGGCCACTTCGGAAAACAATTAGTTTTTTATAGATGTAAACATGACGCTTGTCCTAAGCCCTGGCAATCTTTCTCTTAGGTATTTAGGCAAGAGAAATGAAAACATACACATAGTTCACAAAAAGGTAATATATGTGAATGTTGATAAGGTCTTTCTTCGTAACCCCAAACTGGAAACATCTCCATTGTCCATCAGCTAGTGGACAGATAAACAAGTTGTGATAAACCTGCGCAGTGGAATACTACTCAGCACTTTAAAGGAATGAGCACCTGATAAATGTAACAACCTTTGTAAATCTCAAAAGCTGTATGCTAAATAAGAAGTCAGATACAGAAAGCTCCACACTGTATAATTTCATTTGTGTAACATTGTAGAAAAGGCAAAAGTATAGGAACAGAAAATAGGTGAGTGATTGCCATGGTCCAGGGTGGGAGAGGGATTGACTACAAGGGGGTCTGATCATCAGCTTATGTCTTTTCACTGCCTATATTAATCCAAGATCATTTGTAGGTGATTTTTATATGTTAGTTTTATACCTTTTATTTTGAAATAATTTTATACTTAGAGAAAACCTACAAAAAACACTACAGGGATTTCCTATAGACCCTCATGCCACTTCTTTTAACATGGCTATTGCCATCATATAGCCGTAGAATAGTTAAGTGAACTAGGAAATTAACACTGATCCAGTACTCTTAACTTAAACACAGACCTTGTTTCTATTTCACTGCTTTCCCACTCAAGTCCTCTCCTGGTCCAAGATCCATTCAGGGTTCCATGTTGTGTTTGAGATATCATGTCTCCCTAGTCTCTTCTAGTCTGTGATGGTTTCTGTCTTGTCTTGATTGTAACACTTTTGAAGAGTACTGGTTACCTAGTTTGTAAAATGTCCCTCAATTTTATTTTGTCTGATGACTTACTCATACTTATAGCAAGGTTTAATATTTTTGGTCAAGAATACCACAGAAATGACGTAGTATCCATTTGTGTTCATCATAGGAGTGGTACAAGATGTTGATATGTCTTATTACTGGTGATGTTGACCCTGATTACTTGGCTAAGATAATGTCTGTCAGGTTTAATTCAGTCTTTTCCTTTTGTAATTAATAACTTTGGGGGGAACGTATATTTTTAGAATTTGCAAATATACTGTCCATACTGTATTAAATTCTAAAAAGAGAATCATCAGTTTACCCTCATGCTTAGCTGAACAGCTCAGGGAAAAAAAAAGGATTTAGGAACCTCGAAATATGGGTCCCCAAGAATTGGGTGTATGGGTCTATTTTAGCACTGAGTCCCTCTGAATATGTCTGATTCTAGGCTGAATAAGGAGAAGGAGTGTAGTGAAATATGCATTGCAGGTGTCTGAGACAACTGACTGATTCAGTCACATTCATGGCATATTTCTGGGACTTATGTCATCCAGCCCCTGCTGCCACTCTTTGGGACTCTGACTTACCCCACCTGCAAGCCATTCCACGTTGAAGTTGGTGAGGATTTCAGCTCAGTGTCCTGAGGGTGTTTATTTCCTAGTTCCTCAGAGGGAAGGCACAGTGTGTCTACCCTGGCCTCCCTCTCCAATCAGAGATTCAGCTACCTCCACAGATGCCCATGTAAATCATCTTTAGTAGAACAATGAGAATCTGGGGAAAACCCCTCCTAGGGAAATGAGTGCCATTTCATTAAAAGAGGAAAAAAACACAATCCTTCAAATCTGGTTCATCTCACAGTCTAAATGCAAGTTCTTAATTAAAAGCCAACAGAGATTTCTAAAGTTGGAGGAAAACTAGAGCAACAACTTTTAAAAATTATCCTGTGGGCTTTTTTTTCCTTCTTAGTCTCTTAAAGGGAAAAAGGCTAATAACCATTCAGTGGCAAATTGCTGTTCCTTCAGAACAAGGAAGTGAACGAGAATGAAAAGTGGCATCCCAGGGGAATAGGGAGTCATCCCGTAATTAGACTGGGCACCATGGAGAGAGGCAGCAAAAAATTACTGGAATGGATCAATGAGGAATTATCCTATTAGACCTCGATGGTTTATTCTAATTTCCAGCTTCTGAGAGAATAAGTAAAAGACCATCTTACCCTTTTGTGTTTTTCTCAGAACCGAAAACAGTGCTGAGCATGAAGAACTCGGGATCCTTGTTTATTGATTTGAGGATTCCATCATTCAAAGTCTCTGGTGTTTTCAAAATCTGTGGTTTTTGCACAAGCACATCAGTGCTGAAATGATGGCAATGAAGATGAGTTCTTTAGGTCCAGCCTTTCTCTGCCTGGTACTATTGATGTTCCAAGTCTGATAATTCTTTTTTGTGGGGGCTATACTGTATGTTATAAAGTGTTTTCCTAGCATCCCTGGTCTCTGTGCTAGATTTCAATACCACCCCCAAATCATGATAGACAGGATGTCTCCAGACATTGCCAAATAGCCCCACAGGGATTACAAAATCACCTTCATTTGAGAACCATGGCTTGACTTCTTTATCCCAAGGTCACACAGCAAATAAATGGTAGAACTGAGATTAACACCCAGAAAGTCTGAGCCCCTGGCCTCTAGTAATTTCTGTGATACAGCTCCACGTATCGCATTGCTGACTACATGGATAAGAACATAATGTTAGGAGCATTGATATAGATTAGCATGGATTTTTTTTTTTTTTTGAATGGATCCTATCTGCGAGTCTGCTTACCTTAATGGCATAAAGACTGCCTTAAAGAATCAAGAAACTTTGTCCATTTTTCAAGAGCACCAACTGATCACAGAGACCTGCAGTAATCTAAACTGGGCAGATTTGGTGTTGGCTCTTAGAATAAGCAGAGGTCTGGGGCAGTTCTGAATCCGCATCTCTCCTTAATTTACATACTGCCTCTATTTCAGCAATGCAGAAGGGAAATGAATAAAAACAATTATCCTCAAAGACATTCAGTTTGGTCTTGACTTGTTAAGAACGATAAAAGTCAGCAGTTAGAAGCATTTAATACAGCTGAACAAACCATAGAGTCTCAAACAGCTTCATCTGGTGCATTTCCTCTCAGTGGCAAATAAAAAGGAAGACTATAATTAGGGCATGGTTCTATTCGAGCTATCAAATAAAAGCTTTTAAAAATGATTGCCCTTATAGACAACAATGTAAAGAACAAAGGAATCTTGCATGGTTTATTATTTGCTTATTAGTATTACTATATGATATTCTCTACTTTTTGCATTTTAAAACAAAAGGAAACACTAAATGCTCGCATTATTTCTTAAGTGTATTTTGACAACACATAGAATGTACACTGGCTTCCTAATTTTGAAAGCCAGGTCACGGATTTCCAGTTAATCAATTAGTGTTTATTAAATCCCACTCTGTTTTCCATTTCAGAGTACTGCGTAAAATGTGGCTGAGAGATCATAGTTGCTTCTACATTCTAGAAATCAATTGAAAGTAGAGGTGAGAGGTAGAGAAATCAGTGGCCCCCAATCTTCGGCCAGGGTGCACATGAATCCCCTGAGGATCTTGTGCAGATGAGTTTCTGACTCATTTAGGTGTGGAGTAGGGGATGAGATTCTGCCTTTGGAAGAAGTTTCCAGATGATGCTGATGTTGGTCATGCAGCAATCACACTTTGTGTAGCAACAATCTAAATGACAAATCAAGGATGCATGACATCAAATAAGCTGAGCTCGTATTACTAAATTCAAAATATGGTCTCTTCTAAGCATGGGGAGTTATGTTGGTCTCCTCTCTGGTGTAGCAGTGACTAAAGATATCTAAGTGTCTCATGCTAATGCCCATTGCCAGTGCTCTGTACTATTCTTCATGTGTAAAGTGTGTTTGCATTTTGCTAAATGAGGCAGTGATGGGTTTCCACCATTGAACACCCCTCGAAACAAGTGCCCGAGTTGCTCAGAAAGGATTTGTAACCTGATATTGGATGAAGGTCTGGGCTTGCCCTCGAACTTTCGTGGCTCCTCTATTTTCTATTCAGGTTTTATGATTGCCTAGAGACTATTCAGATTGGGGACTTTGGTCCAACTATGTATTATTCACATAATAACCTTGAGCACACTCCTTGTCACTCTCTATGAAACAGATGCAGCTTGGGGGGAAAACCAGGTATAAGTTGAGTCCTGCTCTCCTATTTCATAGAAATTTGTAGGAGGACTTCCCCCTGGAGGTTTGCTCATGGGTGATGGTGACATTGTGTTCAGTTAGCAGCTGAGCTTCTAGGCCAGTGAAGTCTAATACATCT
Source organism: Mellivora capensis (assembly GCA_004024625.1). Lineage (NCBI taxonomy): Eukaryota > Metazoa > Chordata > Mammalia > Carnivora > Mustelidae > Mellivora > Mellivora capensis. Next base: position 44,994 of record PISX010014278.1, read on the forward strand.
TTCTGCAGTGAGGGGATTTTCTGTTTCTCTGTTTCTGTGCCATTAGCCACATTAGGATGCTGAGAATTTGAAATATAGCTGGTGCCACTGAGGAATGGAAGTTTGAATTTTACTTATGTTTAAGTAAATAAAGTTTAAAGCCAGATTCTACCTGCGGCTAGTGGGTACCATATTGGACAGGACAGGTAGATGAACTTCTCAAAGATATAGGTACCTAGAGGAAAACAATAGGAAATGGTTGAATTGAACCAAGAATAGACTAGTTTAGATCTGGCTTTCTAATTTATCAAGGTCATGAATTGACCTAGGGAAATGTCTGAACTTCTCTGTTCATTTTTGTATCTTTCATAGATGTGAGAGACTAGATATTTAATTTACGTTTTAAAAGTCTTTTAGTTTGCTTGATAAGAGATAGGTAGCCATTATAGAAAATCTAGAAATATAATTATGCAAAATGAATTTTGAGAAACCACTCATAAACCCACCATCTAAAAATAACCACATTGAACACACAGTGAACATTCTGGTGGTTAGTCTTCAGCTCCTTGTGTGTGTGAGTGTCTCACCTAATGATCTATAAATAAATTTATAGATCAAAATCTATAAATAAGTAAATATTAATAAATTGTACATAAAAGAAGTTTAATTTAGGTACAGTACTTTGGTGAGGGGTCATAGTGATATAGTGCTGGAGAAAATGCCAGATGCCACTGGAAGAGGGAGGCTAGGGTAATTTGCTTCCTTTTTTGGAAAAAAGTGACGCTCTGCTTTGCATGGTAACTATGACCAACCTATGAAGCTCTTTTGTAGGCATCAAAGAAATGGAGCCCGTAAGTGACTGATCAAAACTCATGGGCTAACAGACGGACGCTAATCTCAGAGCCCTGCATAAGCACTTAGCCATCTGAGTTGCTGTCGGTATCACAGCCAAATAACAGATGGAAATGGGGGAGAAAGTAGACCCAGCAAACTCCAGGATGAAGTTTGTCTTCATCATGTAGCGTTAAGTACTAAACAAGATGTTTCTCTAGTTAGTAGAGTTGTTTTCCTAAATGCTCTTATGTTACTGCTTAAGCAGCCCCTGCCTTTGTTCAGGCCCACAAGAAGAAAAAAAATCTTTTGAGGATCAAGATGGTGATTGCTTCTGAGGCCAGCTGAGTGGAAGGGGAAGTTCCTTTGCAAACTGAGCTTGGAAACTTGGAATTCAAGCTTTTGTATCCATGAAATGCAAGTCATTTTAAGAAATGTAGGTGACTTTCTGCAGATAGGGAAAGGAGGAAGGAGGAGGGAGACTGCAGAGGTCAAAGTATAAATGAGAGAGATTCACCCAGAAAGCTGTTGCAACAGACGTTTCTTAAATGTAGCTCTGTTTTCACTTGAGATCATGTGCAGTGTTAAGTGCTTAATCAATCTGAAAGCATCACAATAGCAGCTAGCAATAGTGCTTTTATTCTTTCCTGGCTGTTTCTCAGACTCAGGTTGAATGACAAGTTCAAAGTTTATGAACTCCAGCAAGACAAACTTAGACTTTTCTCCTGTATTCTGTGAAAGCTTTGTATTGTCCTCTTTACCACCTAAGCCGGAAGTACAAATATAGGTACAAGGAACTGAATATCCCATTTATGAATTACCAGAGGATTCTTCCTCCTTGAATTTTCTGCCCTCTTTTTCACCATTTCCCTGCTTATTTAAACTTACGACTTCCGCGGTATTTTTAGTTGAGACTGCTGTCTCTGGTGGTTGGCTGTTACCTCCAGAGCGTGGACTCTGGAGTCCTACTGCTGGGTTCAAAGGCTGGCGCTACCATTATTTGGCTAAATTTCTAAGCAGTTATGTGTCTCAGTTTCCCTTAGGTAATGTGGCAATAACAATAATCCCAATACCTGTCATTACTATTTGTTATGGTCTGGAGATACTTGTTCCAACATCATAGCATTGTCGTGAGTGAAATTAGACAATCCTTGTAAATTGGACGATCACAGTGAATAGCACAGTGCGTGTTCTAAAGTGTATGGGCACAGAATGCTTAAACCATGTCAGGTGTACCTTGTCATAGGCTTAGCTTCTCAGGAGAAATGTTTGTCTATCAAGGGGGAGGGATTTTTCCTTTAGTTTGCTGCCTGTGGCTTTGTGCCTGGCACTCTAGGAGCAGAGAGCTGAACTACACAGTACTACTAGTCTCAACCATCAACTCTGGTAATTTTAATACACAGATCTGAAGAGCTAATAAGGAGAGATGGAAGGCCCAGCATTTAGAGTTGAATAGACTTGGTCCAATCCCAGCTTTATCATGAACCAGCTGTGTGATCTAGGACAGACTACTTAACATCTCTTGTTTTCAGGTTCCTTATTTGTGAACTGAGAATACTATTCCAACCTCACAGCATTGTTGTGAAGCTGAAATTAGAGGATCCTCACGAAGTGCTCATTATAGTGGCCAGAACATCAATATTCTAAAGTATCGATTCGTAACAGTTACATAGTTTCGCCGTTTTCCCTCTATAGGGAAAAAATAAGGTAGCCTAGAAAGAACCTTAGAAAGAACTTATTCTCTGAAAGCTTAGAAAGAAATATTCATTTATAGTTTGAATGACACCTACCCAAATCAGATTCTAGGTGTAGCATTCAATTTTAGGTGTTCAATGAATGCTTGATTTAAAAAAAAAGTATAAATATATAAATATATATGCACACAGATATCTCACTCATGTAGCATTGACTGTGTGGGAAGCATTTGTTTCAAGCCCTGAAGAACATTCATTTAACGTTCATATTAATTTCCATGAAGTAGTACTATTATTATCATTCCCATTTTCCAGATAAGGAAATTGAGTCAGAGAGAGCCTATGTAACTTTTCAGGATCTCAGAGCTAGTACATGGTGAAGCTGGGATTTTTACTCTGATTCACAACACAGCTCCCTCTAAGTGTTGCCGTCCTGACTCAGAGTACCTCATCTGGAAAAAGCAGATGAGGCCACAGACATTTCTCTACATTTCTCATTTTCCTCTGAATGTGGAAATCAAACAACCAGACACAAAAGAAATATTTCTTTTCAAAGTCCCTTCCTCTTCCCTCCTCTCCCATTCTCTTGCCATCTCCCCCACTCCCTCTCTCAGGCCATTCCATTATGTAAGTCCCATTACGGGCCTCTGCTGTCACACTCTGGACACAGTATAATTCAACATAACACATGGTGAGCAGAGATGTGTAGAAATACCTGAAACTATTAGAGCCAAACAGCTTTCTGTTAAAGTTTTTTACTGCCGCATAAATATTCTCCTAGCTGGCTGGAGTCTCCAAGGTATAAATACTCCATTAGAGAATGTATCCACAGCAGCAGCATGGCCCTCTGGGTCTTGTCCAAAAGCCCAAGAAAATGCAAGGGTCTGGTGACATCTGACTTCACTGTGTTTAAACAGCCCTCTCCAGTTTCCAGCAAACAGAGGCATGATTAACAAGATCCATTGGCTTATTTCTTCCTTAGAAGAAATCTCAAGACCCCTGTGGACAGATATAAGCATCAATTAGACAACTTGTATTTACTGAGTGCTTAGTATATGGCCCGCCCTCTGGCAGGTGCTATGGTAGAAACAGGTGAGCATTAAAATACCACACCCCATTGTCATTGAATATTCAGATATTTTCCTATGAGCTTTCTGAAGTATAATCTGGATTTGAATGAGGTGAGGGCTCTCTTTCATCTTTAAACATCACATTCATCTTCCATGAAGTCTCCTGAAAGAAAATATTTATTACAATATATTTTCAATTGACTAAGTTTTGCTGTCTGGAATATCAAACCGTATCTTCAAAATGCAGACAAAAAAAAAAAAAGACTGTCCTGATGGTCTCGTCTTTCACAGTACTTTCTGAAGAGACCACGCCCCTCCCTGAACAGTCCAGGTGGCTGACAATACCCTACTCCTGCTTACTTAGGAATTCATATTTTCTTAGGAGGGAGGCTGGGTGTCAAGAGTGGTGAGGCCCAGCAAGAATGTGTCATCAACTGGCCCACACATGTGACAGATTTATTCATCCTTGTTCTTTTTCTGCCCGTGGCTCTGCCACTCCACAAACATGGGAACAGAGGGTCAGCACACAAGCTAGCCACTCTATGCAGGCAAATTAGGCATACCCCCCAGGCCTGCATAAATACAAGAAGGGCATGCCTCAGTCCTCTCCGATCCACAGATCAGAAAATTAAGGTCAGGATCTCTTTGGCCTATACAACATCCTCGCGAGATGAAGGAGAAAGGAGGCAGTCAGCCTTATCACCATTTCACAGCCAGAGAATAGAGACCTAGAGAGGCCACACCTGCACAGCTGAAGCCTTTCTCCCCTGAGGTTCCACATGCTTTCCATTTGACTGGGCTTCCCCAAACTTGGGTAATCATCAGCATCACCTAGGTGCAGGGGATAAATATGTGATTCCAAGGCTCATCTGTCCTTCAGAGACTCTGATTAAGTAAGTCTGGGTACCAGGAATCTGTAGTTTTAACAAACCTCATACATGATTCTGAAGATTCAGCATTGCATGAAACTATTCCCCTATGTTTCTATGTTTTGTGGGTTAGGAAAGAAAAGTCTGTATTTGACAAACTGAGCAAAAGTACATATAGGAATTACCTTGTCACATGGGATTCGGTTTCAGCTTAAGCAGAACACAGCTCTTGAGATGAACGGCTTTGAGAGGAAACGGTCAAGGCAGGTCCACGCGGTTGACAAAGGCCCTGCCGTTGTGTGGTCAGAGGAATGGAACGTGAGGCTTTCATCCACCAAATGTTTATTTTGGTCACAGAAGTGCCCTACTATTTTTCCTGTCACTTACACTCTCTGGGCTATGTTCTGTGAGGTTTTGAAGTCTTGGGGGTACTTCAATTTTAAAGGGATGCCAAATTCATCACATAAGGGGGTAGCCTTTAGTTATGGAGTGTCTTGTCTTGGTCTCGTGGGGATTTGGGTTGGGCTGTTTTTAGGATGTTTTGTGGAAACAGGGCACAGATATGAGACTTGGCGTGAAGTCTTGCCCCCATTCTGATGTTAGATCGTTTGGGGAAGGGTTGAGTAGATTTTATTTCAGTGAGTGGGCAAGTCACTAGATCAAAGGATAAGAATTCTCAGAAGTTAATTAGAATCAACTTCTTTTCTGAGATCCTTCATTTTATCCAGTAAATTGCCATTGAAACATTATCAAGGAATAGGAATAGTGTGGATAACTAAAACACACACACATTACTACTCATATCATTTTTCCCTCAAACTCACAAGAGCCCAGCCTTATTAGTAGAAAATCAAATACACTGGTTTAAATTTTTTCTCTTTACTTACCCTTTCCACCTTTCTGAGGAGTTATTCCATTAAAAAAATGTATTTCTTTGAAATGGGAAGAGATCGGGTGGAATTTTACTATCCACTTGGAAATTTGGAAGATTCAATTCTATTTATGCGGGTAGTCTCTGCAGAAGATTCCAACATCCAAATGGATATAGTGACATATTTGATCGTCCTAGGAGCAGCCCTCAAAACCAAAATTTCCAGATGCATCTAAAACTGCGATGATATGCCTAAGTAAAGAAAGATCCAAACACATGGTTAGTTCAGTTCTGCTGTGTATATATGCAGAGATGGCCAAAATTTTGCAAAATATTTAGAACTAAACACCCAAGGGAGAGAGTGTTATTAGTTCTTTGCCTGTGGATATGTTATGGAAGGTCCTGCAGGTGTATGGGTTGGTCACTGTTTCTAGTCAGCACACGGAAGCCCCAGATGCTGGGTGCTCCCCTTCAATGGCTGGCTCTGTGCTTAGGGAGTGGTGACAGTGACATTGGCCCAGCCTTTGCCCTGTCTGGCTCACATGAATGGGGAAGAGAATACAGAGTAGTACTGGGGTGAATTCAGCTCTGACTATAGTTTTTTTGCTTCCCTCCTGATGCCAAAGTTCAAATGATTTCCCTTCCTGCTTACCTCATGGTTCTTTAAAAATGAATTGTTGCCAGTTTCATGGTTTTCACTGCCTCGGAAGACTTTTCTGATGCGTTTCATGATGAACCTTCATTGGTTGATAGTGGTTTGGTTAGCAGTTTAGCTTCTAAATCTTGTTGGCCCCTATGCCAAATTCCTTAGTTCACATTCCCCCAAAACTGTTGCTTTGGATGAGTGATGCCTTCTTTCCTCACTTTTTTACTATCAGGAGAGCCTAGCTCTTGAATTTAAACAGCCAGTTAATATATTTGAAGGACATTTGGAGGCTGAAACTAGATTTTGCTTAATAATGCTGCAGCATTGGACTTCGGAGTGTACAGACTTTGAAAACGCATCATACAAATAGGATCATGGTATAAAATGGTAGTCGGAAGACTTTATACCAAATGTTTGTGGAAATGTACTTTTTTGAGGTAGTTCTCATTAGACCTGCAGTTTTTTAAAAATAAAATTTATTTATATACTATGAATAGATATATTTACTGTTTCTCTTTCACTGTCAAGGTCAACTGAGTTTCCTGTGAACTCCAGTTTCTCAGGTTTTCACAATGCATTTCTTCATCTGTTTCTCCTCCTTTTAGCTCTAAATGCGTTTCTGGCTGCCTCTTCTTTGTACTCTGACAATAGACTTCTGCTTTTATAGCGATTCCTTATGCCCAAGACCATAAATATTTTTCCTTCTTAAATCTGTCTTTTTAATAATATCACACAAATGCTTTCTTCATAACTGCCTTATTCTGTCCTCCTGCCTTCTTGCCCCTAATTTTGGTATGCTGACTCCAGTTGGATAGGGGATATATGGCAGGACCGGGTGGAAAAGAAATCCCATTACAGTGGGTTAAGACAGATTGGGAGGAGAGGAGGTAAAGACAGGTTGTAAAGGGAAGAGTAACAGGATGGCCATGAAATACAGGGAGACTCTTTGAAGACAGGAGGTACTACAGCATATTTGTCGGTTGATGGGGATGATGTAACAGAGAATAACTGATAATTCCAGACCAATGTAGGTGAAATGGGACAGATCTAGCACACTATAGAAGGGTGGCCTCAGAGAAAACCACAGAATAAATACAAGAATTATAATTCATTGTAACAGGAGGGAAGGCCCAGTGATTGGGTGCTGCTATAGCAGATTTGGTGGTGAGAATATGTGGAGGGGGATGTTTCTACTGAATCTTCTAAAGACCCCTAACATATGAAATGATGAATATAATTCATCCTTCTGACCCATCCTGATTACTGATAATTTTTGTTAAAAATATTACTGTTTTACTGATCTCTAAATCAGTTAGTTTTTCTTATTATATCTTACTTATTATTTTGTCACCTCATTATTCCACTTATCTGTCCCCCCCTTACCAGTAGCAGTACTATAATTACAGGTCAGTGAGGTCATTTGAATCAAGGACACATATTTGACAACGTTGTCATATAATTTTGAATAAAAAGATTAAACATGTTTATTCGGGGTACCTGGGTAACTCAGTCATTTGGGTGTCTGACTCTTGATTTCAGCTCAAGTCATGATCTTAGGGCTGTGGGGATGAGCCCTGTGATGGGCTCCATGCTCAGGCGGTAGTCTGCTTGAGATTCTCTCTTGCCCTCTCCCTCTGCCCCTCCCCCTGCTTGTGTGCTCTTGCTCTCTCTCTCTCAAATAAACAAATCTTTAAAAAAATTTACTCTTTATCTTTTGATAAGTTCCTTAATATTATCAACATATGTCCTGCAATATTTTTTTCTTGCTCTTGGGATAGTTTCATAATGAATACCGTCATCTCACTAGTTTTTCTTTTTGTTCCACCTTAAAAATATTTTTTTGTATTTTACCATCTACTCTATATACAAAGAGTCCTACTTTTACTTTCTCTTTATCTTATTTACTTCACTTTGTCTGTATACATTTTTTCTCAATCTCTTTCCTATTTCTGCTTCCTTTTATTTTCTTAAACTATTTCCATTTACCTCTCCCCCATTTTTATGTCCTCTCAATGAACATTTTCCTTATATTTTAACATGTCACCTCTGTGATATCTTGAGAGTAAGGCTTCTAGTTCTTGTATCTTACCACAGTTTGAATTTTTCTTGTTTCTAACAGGACTTGGATTATTTTTATTTTATTTATTCAGTAGTTCAGGGGTCTTTGAGAAAAGAGTATCAGTTATGACCATAGCATGATTAGCAAAAGATGCTATTTTTTCATTCTTTAGTATGCAAGCTCAAATCTTCTTGTAAATAAATCTTATCTATTGTAACTGACCCACTTTTTTTCTGAGTGATTGTTTTTTCAGACTTGGTGTAGCCCACACAAAACAGTCATAAAAACAGTTTCTTACTATCTCTGTTTAGTTTGATAACATGGGGCTCATACCTAGGGTAATAAAGTGATTTGTAATAGTGGCATTTAGAGTAAGAAATAGAAAACAAGCATAGAGCAAAGGCATTTGGGTGGCTGTGCTCAGTCCCGAAGGCAATATTTTCCTACCCGAAGTCATGAAAGCTCATATTCCTCTAAGTTTGGCAGTCTAGTATAGAAGGAATTAGCAGAGGAAATTGGAGGCCTACCTTGTGTATTTTATGTATAGAATCAACTTTCACTATAACAATAGAAATAGAGCAGTAGAAGCAGTTCATAAACTTCTT
>PISX010014279.1:0-53567 GCA_004024625.1 Mellivora capensis
TACCCATTGCAAGGAGAATTTTATGATCCAAAACAGAACCTGCTTTTTTGCCAGCTACAAAAGAAGGTGGAATTTTTTTCCTGTGGTCTTAAGATTTCTTGCACCAGCAATTAGAGGAGGCTATAGTTTGAAGGCTAATACTAAAATTCCATTAGTTAACTCAGTTAGTAAAAGAACAATAACTGAAAATGTGGAACTTAAAATTTTGGGGGCAGGGAGGATGGGGTAGGATAGGATTTTAAACAAATGTGAACACATAATGTTTTGCATCCCTAAATATTTAAGGCCCTCTGTGTTCATTTCCAGGCCCCTGCTACTGTTCTTTTTCTCTATATGCCTTACTGCATGATTGTATCTCTTCCTGTGGCTTTCATTAACTTCTTTTTGCAAGGGACCCCCAGAAAACATCTCTCACCTGGCTCTTCTCCCAAGTTCCTGATAGGTATTTTTGACTGCTTGCTTGGAATTAGAAAATTCCAATTAGACTCCAATTAGAAGATTCACAAGCACCTCAAAATGAATATATCCCAAATGGAACTCTTGATTTTGGGTCCCTATAACCTTTCTGTCTCCCCAATCACTGACGTCTAACTACATGGCACCATCCTGCATCTACCAGTTTTCCAAACCAGAAATCTAAGAATCATCCTTGACACTTGACACTCTTTTCTTCACACTTCTCCACATTTATCCACCTGTCATCAGGTTTTATCTGTTCTACCTTCAACCTGTGTCTTGGTTCCATCAGCTTTTCTTCAGCTCTGTGGCCACCACCAAGTCCAGGCCATGATGGTCTCCTGCCTGCGCCATTGCAACTGATCTTGTACTTCCATTCTTGCCTCAATCCAATCCGTTCTCCCTACAACCATTAACACAATCCTTTAAAAACCATAAATAAGGACATTTAAGTCCCTTGCTTAAATCTTCTTGATGGTTTTCCCTTCCATTTACGAAATCATCCAACCTCCTTAATGTGTCCTGAGAATCTGCATGCTCTGGTGGCTGCCTATCTCTTTATTCTTTCTAACCTCATTCCATCCCTCTCTCCCTGTCACTGACAGCACTATAGTCACACTGGCTATTTTTCAGTTCCTCTAACACACCAAGTCCTTTCCCACATCAAAACTTGTAAACACAGTAGTCCCTGGAGCATCCTTCTTCTCATTTTTAAACAACTGCCACCATTTCAAACCTCAGCTTGATTATCACCTCTTTAGAGAGGTTTCCTGAAGCATCACCTTTAAGAATAATCTCCTGTTAACCTCACTTCATGCTTCCCTGTTGTCTTCCCTCCTGACATTTATCTTAAATTTTGTTATGTATTTCCTTATTTACTTATTTGTCATTGTCTGACTTATCATAAGACTAAACTGTGTGAAGAGAGAGACCATAACTAGTTCATTCTTCATAACACACCAGCACCCAGCACTGGGCCTAGAATAGAATAGGACTTCCATAATGTCTTCATAAAAATCCTGTTTACAAATGAATTTACAAGTTTTAGGATTATTCAAAGCAGAATATACTTGTAAATATTTTCTCTAATTCTTCAATGGTAAAAAGAGAAAAATCTTCAACTGATTTTGTGATCATGGTAATTATTTGACATGACAGGGAAAGTGAAGAGTGAGGTCTTTCCTGTGCAACGTTGGTAGGCTGTTAAACATTATTTCTGGCCTTTATCCACCAAATAAATGCCAGTAGCATTGCCCTCCCTAACCTAGGACATCCAAAAATGTTCTTTCAGATGTTCACTAGAGGGCAATATTGCCAAACGTTCACTAGAGGGCAAAGCCATACCTGATTGAGAACCGCTGACCTACATAATAAATACTTTGCCATTTTATCCCCCCTTCCAAAAAAATTAAATTAAGAAGTTAATGCACTAAGAGTATTATTTTAAGGTTCAAGATGGTATATAATTAGGAGTAGAAAGGAAAGCAAATCTAGCAAACATACCTAATTAATGCTAAAGTGGACTTTTGGTTTGTAAATATCTGGTTGATCTGCCTTCCTGGATATGAATATATTCACTTTGAAAGATAACAGTAATTATATTCCCATCAAAGTTAACATTAATTAAAGTCAATATATTGGAAAGACAGTTACACTGTATTTATAAAAATTCTTTGAGGCATGGAATTGTTTTCCCCAGTTTTCAGAAAGCTTTATATCAAATGTTTGGTTTCTAACTATATTAGTATATCAGTAAGGTTTTTAAACAAATTAATTTTTAAGTAATGAATTTATATTTCACAGTTAGCTTTTCCAGTAAAATTTCAGAATTACACAAGCATTCTAGATTTTAATTCATTTTTAATAATTCATACAATGTGCATCCTTCTCTGACTTCAGTGGGTATTTCATTCTGAATGTGAATAACTTCCTCATATTTCATGCATCAGCTTGTCTTATTTCTTAATCAAATTCATTTGTCTTGTGGACCAGGTGTAGCTTTGGATTGTTCTAGAAGTAAACCCAACGTTATGTTTAGAAAATACCAAAACATTATCATTAAACTCACATAACCAGATGAAAAACATACCCAAAACAGAATAATATCTACCTTCCATAAATTAGTCTTTGCTATGAGGCTGGTGCTGTACTGAATCCTTCACATACTCTATATCACTTGTGTTTCATAACAGCCCTTTGAGGTAGGGACTATTATACCCATTTCACAAATGGGGTAAACAAATTAAGTAACTCATCCAAGCTATCATATAGTCAAGAATGGAAACCCAGATCCCTCTGACTTCAAAAACCAACCAAATTACATGTCCTGCTTGGTGGAGCTGAGAATGAATCCACATTATATATGGAATATATATATTATATATAGATAATATAGAAATAGATATAGATCTGAAGGCCATTCCAGTCATGATACCTGGTCACTGGCTTTTACTAAAAAACATGTGTGTCTTTTTTTTTTTTTTAAAGATTTTATTTATTTGTCAGAGAGAGAGAGTACACACAAGCAGGCAGAGAGGGCAGAGGCAGAGAGAGAAGCAGGCTCCCTGCCGAGCAAGGAGCCCGATGCGGGACTCGATCCCAGGACTCTGGGATCATGACCTGAGCCGAAGGCAGCTGCTCAACCAACTGAACCACCCAGGCGTCCCAAAAACATGTGTGTCTTGAGAGAAGCCTCATCTTTCATCTTAGAGGAGCCATGAACTGGAGCTGGTCTGAGTTAAGTAAATTGGTCCCATATTTGTTAATATATCTTGGATTGAACAAGATAGGACATCTAGGAAGTTGGGAAGGAATGCCACAACTCTTACTGGTCCTCCCAGAATTCAATCTTTAGTTTTTGGCCATGTGGGTTAGGGTAATCAATCATCTTGATGTGCTCAGGACCATCCCCTTTTAGCACTGAAAGTCCTACATCTGGAAAACCCTATCTATGAATGTATTGCTTCTCTCTACCTTCTACCAAACTTTTCTGATGCCAGCTGCCCTTCTGCATCGCCAAATGTGGCTTTTTGTTCATTATTTGAGGAAACATTAGGACTTTACTATATGACAAGCATTATACTAAGTGCAAAGGTATCAAGGCAAAAAAAAAAAAAAAGTCAAATCTCCCTACAGGCACTGTCTCCCTGCTGTATCATCCTTTCAAACTGATATCCACCCTTTTAAACACAAGACAGGACTAAGACCTACCACCTGCCATCATACTCTATAAATACCAGGTCCCATCTGCCCAGCTCTTCTTCCTCAGCTAGTTGCTCTAGCAACTGCCTGGTGTCCACCTGCTGTATGTACAAAGGCTAGTCTGTTCACCCACTGATTAAACTCCTCACACTACAGTGACAAAGGTTTCAGTACTCTCTTCTAGATTTAAATCCATCACTTCTTCCTTCAGTGTGACATACTTTAGATGACTTTGGGGCATGTGATCATTTTCTTTACAGTGTGATGATCCTTAACACTCAATTATTCTGTGAAAAGCTGGATTAAGTAGCTTCCCAGAAACTGATAAATACATTTCTTATGAAAGAAAGCAGGAATGATTGAAAAGAGAAAACAAAAGGAAATGGATTATAAAGGAAGCCTACCTTGCCAAGAAGGGAGCTGGAAGTGGCTAAAAGCAAAGGAAATGCCTCAAGAGAACTGGTGAGTTGATGGTGTGTTTTTTCAAGGTCTAGACAATAGATCTTCAAGTAAAACACCAGGAGGAAAAAAAATGGTTATTAGAGGACCTCCCTTTTAAAAGATAATTGCAATTTCTAGAAATCTTGGTTTCCCATCCTTAGTACTTTTGTTTCTCCACCTCCTTACTTCTATGTTTGTGCATTTTCACCATCAAAAGAAATGAAATCTTGCCATTTGCAATGATGTGGATGGAACTAGAGGGTATTATGCTGAGTGAAATAAGTCAACCAGAGAAAGACAATTATCATATGATCTCTCTGATATGAGGAATTTGAGAGGCAGAGTGAGGGATTTGGGGGTAGGGAAGGAAAAAAATGAAACAAGATGGGATCGGGAGGGAGACGAACTATAAGAGCCTCTTAATCTTACAGAACAGACTGAGGGTTACTGGGGGGAGGGGAGGTGGAGAGGGTGGTGAGGTTATGGACATTGGGGAAGGTGTATAATATGGTGAGTGCTGTGAAGTGTGTAAGCCTGACGATTCACAGACCTCTAGCCCTTGGGCAAACAATACATTACATGTTAATATGTTTGTGCATTTTCTCCCTCTACTTAATGAAGCAGCTAGAGAGATCACTGAGACCTTCTCAGTACTTATTATCTGCTTTTCAGAAAGAATATATTTCTGAATATTTTCCTATCAGTCCAGGCACTTACTACCTTTGCTACCTTGAAGAAGTCACTCATCTTTCAGGACCCCAGCTTCTATAACATAAGTAGAATGATAATAACCTAATAAAATAACTAATATTTATTGACATATGTGTCATGGATACCTGTTGGTTTTGCCTACCATATATATATACATATATATGTGTATATATATATATATATATATCCCTTCACTCTCTTCCTAGTTAGCAAAATCTATTGTGAGCCAATAGATGTCCTTTACTGTTTCTAACAGTTTAAATTGAATTTTTTGTCTCTTGCAAACAAAAGAAATTTGAATGAGCATGAGACCCAGGACTGGCCAATCAGAGTGTATATATCCCTCGGATCATAATAAGGACAAGCAGAGAAGCTCAAGGACATTCAGAGAAGCAAAGGTAAACTCTCCTCAGGACTGCTCAGCCAGTGTTCTTAGAGAGAGATGTTTTCTTTCCTTCGCCAGAGTTGCTAAGCAATCTCTCCTTGCAAAGAAAAGACTTATCTCAAAAATAAGACTCTTTGGGTGCCTTGGTGGCTCAGTTAAGTGGCTACCTTTGGCTCGGGTCATGATCCCACGGTCCTGGGAATGAATCCCACATAGGGCTCCCTGCTCAGCAGGGAGTCTACTTCTCCCTCTCCCTCTGCCCTTCCCCTCTGCTCATGCTCTATCTTGTTCTCACTCTGCCTCGAAAAATAAATAAATAAATAAATAAATAAATAAACGTCTCTTTTTCTAGTCATATTCTTTGAATTATGGAGTCTAGCAGTGCCAAATCCATGTCTAGCCTTTAACTTTTAGTACATGAAATATATTCCTTTTGAATAACTAGTTTGAATCAGGTTTCTATTACTTACAACTGAAAAGGTCTTGACTAGCCCCTCTATTCTACTTTGATAAGACATTTACGTACATGAGAAATGGTAATGATCCCCACTTTATAGATGAAATAAGTGGCTCAAAGAAGTTAAGTGACTTGACCAAGGTCACACAGCAAGTAATTGAGAACTTCTGAACCCAAGACTTTGTTCTTACTAATCCTGTTAAATGATTCCAGATGATTTCCTGAGATTGTTCACAATTCTTGGGTGGTGATTTGGTAGCTAACCTCTCTGGTACAAAGTGTAATGGGGCAGGCTTGATGGATGATCTCGGTGGTATGTCCTCAGAAAAAGTTTCACCGAAGGTTTAGCCTAACCCCTCCACAAAACCCCTAACAGTTGTGGATTCTGTCTGTCACTGTCAAAATCAAGTAATTCAGCATTATTCATTTTCCTCCAAAACCAAGACTGCCTCCCAGGTGAACATTTACCACCTGGGTTAAAGGAATGCACAGTATCGGTGCCCAGAAGCAGAGTCAGCAATATTCACAGTCTACTGCTTATAAACAAAATAAAAAGCAGGCAGTTGAAGGATGTCAAATGACAGCATCTTCTTGTGTTCATTTCAATTAGTGGTGATGATGGTATTGGTAGTGGTGTGGTGGTGATAACACCTTCAAAACAAACATGTAAATCCAAACAGGAAGAATTCTAGTATGGAAAAAAAAACAACAGCCCAAATTAAACCACCCCAAAAGAAGAGTAAGTCATTGCATTCTCTGTTACATTATAAAATCATGTTCCTTCCGTCTTTCCTTCTTTTTTAGAATAAAGAAAAAGTTGAGGAGAGTGTGGGTTTGGCTATACATCCTGTATTGTTGAATTATAACTGCCCAGACACTGGACAGCATTTAGGGCTGGCCCTTACTTATGCATAACTTTCAGACAGATTCATCTCTTCCAATTCAAAGAGGAGAGTAAGGGTTTTGCATGAGCAATTAAACCTGTCTTGTCTCTCAGCTTCTGGAAATGGGTAAATCCACAGAATTCTATATTAGTGTGTAAAGTCTCCTGTTATTGCCATAACAAAGTACTAAGAAGTGAATAACCTAAAACAATACAAATGTATCTCTTACGATTTGAAGGTCAGAGGTCAAAATGAGTTTTTAGGAACAAACATCAAGGTGCTGGGAAGGCTGGTTCTTCCTAGCATCTCCAGGGGAAAATGTGTTCCTGGCCTCTTCAGATTCTAGAAGCTATAACATTCCTTGGCTCCAGTCAGCATCACTCCAATACCCACTCCAGCATCACACAACCCTCCTCCACCTTTGACTTTTCCTCCCTCTTCCAAGGACGACTGTGATTATACGTTTAGAGTCCATAGGATAATACAGGATAATCTCACCACCCCAAGAGCCTTCACTCAATCACACCTTCAAAGTTTCCTGGCAATATTTTAACCTTCATATGTTCTGGGGACTAGAATGTAGACATCTTCAGGAGATCCCAATTCAGCCTACCACAATAAGGAAAACTGAATTCCCACTGGACCCTTAGAAAGAGGAGCAAAATTTAAAATAAGAATTTAAGAATAACCTGGGGCACCTGGGTGGCTCAGTGGGTTAAAGCCTCTGCCTTCGGCTCGGGTCATGATCCCGGGGTCCTGGGATCGAGCCCCGCATCGGGCTCTCTGCTCAGCGAGGAGCCTGCTTCCTCCTCTCTCTCTGCCTGCCTCTCTGCCTACTTGTGCTTTCTGTCTGTCAAATAAATAAAATCTTTAAAAAAAAAAAAGAATTTAAGAATAACCCTATGAACAGTTACAAAACCCTAGATAGCTTTCTAGATGGAGTGGAACACATATGGATAAAAAAGAGCCATGCACTATCATCTGTAGGAACAGGCTAATTTACAACAAGGTAAAATTTTGGCCAAATCCAGGAAAACTGGACCCAGAATTTAAAAAGGTAAGTTGTCACCCTAGTTTCACCACTTGCCAGCTCTGTGAGACCTTATATGAATTACTCAATATCTCTAAACCTGCTATACTCTCTATAAAGCAAGGCTATGTATCCTCCCCATATTACTATTGTAAGTATAAAACGTAATCCATGTAAAACATAAGCCCAATGCACAGAATGTAATAAGTAACCTATAAATGTTAACTCTTCATATAACATTAATGATAATAATAGTAATAAGTTAAATCATTAAACTTGTGAAATAATTGAAATATTGTCCAGGGAGATTTGGGTTTTCTTAGGGTAGTTTTGTTTTGTTTTGTTTTGTTTTGTTTAAGCCTGACTAGAAAATTGTTTTTCTCAGAGACTGCCATAATTTTTAGAATCAGAAGGGTTCATATTTGCCTGAGGCCTATCTCTGGCAAACAAGAAGAAATTATTGATCCCCAACTTGTTATGCAAGCCTGTACTCTTCACAGCAGAGATTAAAGACTAAGATGTCTTCTCCTTCCTCAAGAGCCTTCCACTGTAGTTAAGGTTGACAGGACTAAGTTATTTAAAACACAGAAAAATGAGAGACAATATCAAGTTGAATCTAAATTATAGAGAATGAATTATAAATGTAATAACATCCCAGGAGAAAAACAGATTAGTATGGGATAGAGTGGTTAGGCCAGAGAACAGGCATAAACTAGAACCTGAAGGATGAGTATTATTTGGAGAGCCACAAAGAAGATATTGTGAGACATGGAAAATTGAATGAGCAGAGAGGCAAAGGCCAGAGGTCAAAGAGACAGTAATCACTGCAGCCTGCAGCCAAGCCTGGGAAGGTTAAAGACTAATCTAAGGAAGCAGGTGCTCGAATTAAAAAAAAAACATATGTGGCTTTGGTTAAGAGTAGGGACTTAGGAGTCACAAAGTTTGGGTTTGGATCATGTCTTCATGCTAGCTTTGTGACCTTAGACAATTCCTTTAACATCTCTGATCCTTGGGTTTCTCACCTATAGAATTTGGTTGATAATATCTCCTTCATTGCATTGCTGCAAGATTAAAGACAATACATGTGAAACACTTAGCATAATGCCTGGCATATTGATAATATAACAAATGTCATTTCTAGGAAGAGTTGTATTAGTCATAAATTGGAGAATCACAGACACTCAAATAGAATGTAGAGATTCTTTTATTCAGGCCTCTCAATTAACTGGGAAGATAACTCGGTCTGGAGAGAGAAGATGATTTCCTTAATATTTCACTGGATAACTTGGAATCCACTGTTCTGTCCACCTCACCTGTCAGATTCAGCATTCCTACTTCCTTCCTATTCTTCAAAATAACTAGTTGTTGGTGCTCTTGAATATGTTATATTACTGCTAACTTAGGAATCTATTTTAAAGGAATGTTGAATGTTAGCTGAGTGAGGATAGGAGAAAGCCAAATTCCACAAATAGAAGTTTTCAACCCTACAATAACCCCTCTACCAAGAGTAGAAGCTGAACAAGGCCACTATGGACTCAAACTCATTGGCCTGGTCTTCCTCCAGGCCAAACACTTAACTTATCTTTCAGCTAGAAAAATTCCACTTTGGTCTCATGAACTTTAAACTAAGTCCCTTAAAAATCTCTTGTACATACTGGAGCCTTTTTTTAATGCTCTGGAATTTCTCATCCCTGGAAATATATGTAAAGATAATTTCACAAAACACTTGGTGTGATTCCTAATAAAAACATTCTGAAACAAGGATTCTTTAAGGAGTTGGTACAGCAAAGGATCAACAAACCATGTTCTTATACTGCCCTCTTCCGGTAGATGGCTGAAAGAGACAGCCTGCATGGTTTCAGAAAATACCTCGGTTTCAAAGAGTAAAATCTCTTTTGTAATCTCCTTGTCCAGCCTTGTTGATAGGCAGCTGTAGGTAATTTCCTTGCTGAAAATAGTAATCCCGGATGAGTAACTCCTTAATGTTAAAATGAAGACAGTTTTGGTGCAGTAAGTAGGGGAAAAAATTACTCCGCTGTCTGCATGCATCAGGCGGGAGCACTGACACTGGGAAGAAACAGAATCTGTTTCTTGATTTCTCAGAATGGATGGTGGGAAATTTCCTCAGATACTGAGTTTAGCTAAATCACAGGAGGGTTCCCTTAAACATAAAGTAAGAAAAAGGTACCCACCTGAGCTTTCTTTCTTGGCAAGAGGGAAGGAAAAGCTAATTTCTACAATTTTGAGACTAGAGGTCAAATTGTGAAATAAACCCTAGCTTCTGATAGACCTTTCTTCCTGAAACATGATTTTTAAAAGCTTAAGAGAAGACATAGGCAGGTACAATTCCTCTCTATTCAAACTACTAGCTATGATAAGATAGGCTCCGCCACAGTGACAAATAAGCAGGAAATCTCAGCGCCTTAATCCAGAACAGTTTATTTCCCACTCACGTAGAATCTGCATGACCAAAGCACATTACCCTTATCACACTGTATTGTAATTGCCTATTTATCTGCTTTTCATAGCAGACCATGGGCTATCTTTGATTAGGGACCAGTTATCTGTCATATTCCCATACTTAGCCCAAACACCTAGTACTTGGTGCTCGAGGAGTATTTGTTGAATAACTGAAAGAATGAATAGATGAATAAATGAAGGACATTATTTCTAGGCACTCTGACTTCTCTTTTACCCTCTCTATACTTTAGGCGCAGACTGCCTAACAAAGGCCCATTTTAACATTGGGCTATTGTTACCTCATTCCTCTAGGCTTCTGCCATGGTACCATGCCCATGTAATTGTGCGATCTCTTTTGAAGGTCTTCTTG
The DNA here is from genome assembly GCA_004024625.1 of Mellivora capensis. Lineage (NCBI taxonomy): Eukaryota > Metazoa > Chordata > Mammalia > Carnivora > Mustelidae > Mellivora > Mellivora capensis. Next base: position 10,396 of record PISX010014279.1, read on the forward strand.
GTGAGCCCTTGACAAACTGAGGGTGTGAGTCAACAAGGGCGGGGAGTAAATATTCTTAGCAATTAGGCTTTGTAACGGTTGGATTAGGGAGAGGGTGATAGATACAGGATACAGCCCACTGGAGCCCTTAGAGATAAGCTGCTTGGAGAACCACTTAACAAAATGTTGCTAGCACAAAGCAAGAAAAATCAAAAAAGGCAATGCAAGACCCAATGAGAGCCCAGGGAAAAAGTGAAAAAGAAACATATTCCAGTTGGGAGGAAAAAAGAAAATGGCACCTGAAGATGTGATTACTCACCAGAACAAAACACATCCATAAGTCCTACCAGCAGAGTGGAAGACTCCAGGAGAATCTTTTCCCTTCCCTCTCCTCTTTTCTTTCTGTATGTCTCCATTTTTTACCTACCAAACACTACCTGAACTTATATGGTGACCAACTATCTTGAATCCCCTTCCCTAAAGATCTTTTCACTTCTGAGTGTTTTTCAGCAAAGACCCTTTTAATCTTTCTACATGGGTGGATATGAAGCAAGCAGCCATGGCTCTCTATATTCCTAAACCTAGACAAGCAATCTTCCATGTACTTATTTTTTTAATTACTATTTTGTACCTAAGACAAGATGGGAAGTATGGGTGGAATCACAGAAGGTGCTGGGACATAAAAATCTCTGAACCATAAACTTGCAATTTAATATGAATTATACCAAGAGGTACTGAGTATGTGGTTTTAGAAAAGGGGCAATTCTCTGGATCATAGCCTCATTCTTACTACTTAGAGATTGAGGACTAGCTTGCAATCTGTACTGAAAAACAGAGCTATTAGCCCCAGTTCCTTCCTCCTTCCTGGCCCCATTGCACTTGATCATGCATCTCCAACATCTCCTACCCCCACCCCACAGTTAGAGGGAGAAGTGCACTGTCATTGGGGCTTATATTTGCCTGACCTTTTGCATACTCACATTAGGCAGTGATGACTATTTCTGGACTGCAAAATACTAACTGAAGAACAGATAGATTATATAGTGTGCCTTCTAAGTGGCATGTTGCTATGGTTTCTCACTGAAAGAACAGAATTCTCACCGTTAGGCCATCCAAAATCTGCAGGATTGCACCAAAATGTTTCTGCAAAGTAATGGACTGTCCTTTGAGCACAAGTCCATCTATATGATCAAATCCAGTCTCAAATTATCAGGGAACATGATGTGTTTGTGAAAGAATTCAGTAGGATTTGCAGGAAATTTGGACTAAAACTGAGGCACTGACCTATGTTGATAAGGGACATTTCCAGTATTTATTATCTATGTCCTTGATGCCAAAAGTTACTGAGGCTGAACCACCTGGGCATGCCAATGGGAGCACACAGCACACCTGTGTTTACAGACCTCCAAAACCTTCCCACTGCTCTTAAGATCAAATCCAACGCCTTTCTCTTGGCTTGCTGTTCCTTGTATGTTCAAACCCCACACTACTCTATCCTCATCTCACTTTACCCCAGTCTTCCCCCACCCAATTCACAATCTGCTGCATCACCTTCTTTAACTTCATTCAATGCTTCCTATTAAACATCAGTTTTTCCCTGCGGTAGGGTCTTTGTACATGCTATTTCTTTTGCTTGGAATGCCCTTCCTCCATTCCTGGTCTACCTGAACTCAGACAAATTTTCCAAATCTCATATTAAATACCACATCCTGGGGCACCTAGGTGGCTTAGTCAGTTAAGCGTCTGACCTGATTTTGGCTCAAGTCACAATCTCAGGATCATGAGATCTATAACAGACTTCACGCTGGGCATGGAGCCTGCTTAAGATTCTCTCTCAGGGAACCTGGTGGCTCAGTCAGTTAAGAGTCTGCCTTCAGCTCAGGTCATGGTCCCAGAGTCCTGGGATCAAAGCCCACATCAGGCTCTCTGCTCAGCAGAGGGCCTGCTTCTCCCTCTCCCTCTGCCTGCCTCTCTGCCTGCTTATGTTCTCTCTTTCTCCCTCTCTCTCTCAAATAAATAAAGTCTTTTAAAAAAAAATCTTTCTTCGCCCTTCCCCCATCTCAAAAAATAAATAAATAAATACTACATTCTGGGATACCCATCACCCCAATCTATATTAAGTTGCCATTTATACCCTCTGACAGAGCTCTGCACTTTCATTTCAGAGCATGCATCAATATTTGAAAATAGTTGTATCTTCCTGATTAATATTTATCTCATCTATTAAAATAAAGCCTTGAAGTCACAAGTTATATCTTTTTGATCTGCTATATTGCTAGAACTTACTGTAAAAGTTAGTAGTAGGCATTAAATATTGAATGAATGAATCAGCCCACCGACTTCAATCCCATTTACTTAGTAATTAGAAGGGAGTGAATGTCTATTTACTCACTTATCCATTGAGCAAGTATTAAAAAACTGAGGAAAATTCAACGAGGTCTTGCCCTGAGGTAGCTTATGAATAAAGTATGGAGAAATATTCCAGGAAAAACAAATAGCTATATACAAATGAAACAGTAACTTGCATGGAACTTTTTTTTTCCCCCCTCTTGGGAACCTACCAATGATCACAGGAAATTAATGCCTACATGTTGCTGAGTTGTGATACACACATCTCTGAAGAGCTTGCTAAAAGATAACCAGTCTTGGGCACCTGGGTGGCTCGGTGGGTTGAGCCACTGCCTTTGGCTCGGGTCGTGATCCTGGGGTCCTGGGATCGAGTTCCACATCGGGCTCCTTGCTCAGCGGGGAGCCTGCTTCTCTCTCTGCCTCTCCCTGCCACTCTGCCTGCTTGTGTGCTCTCTCTCTGTCTGACAAATAAATGAATTAAATCTTTAAAAAAAAAAAAAAAAAGATAACCAGTCTACTAGTCACCCTTGGTTCATCACAAACCTCCAACTAGGGTAAAAGAAACCCAGAGGTTCAGTAAGGAAGAGAGAGTACATGAGGGGTATGTGAGGGAATAGAGTGCTGTGACATTTATCCTCAAACCACATGAAGGGCCAGCAGTTAGCAAGAGAATCTTTGGGGGAGATTGAAGAACAAAGATCCTTGGGATGCCTGGGTGGCTCAGTCGGTTGAGTATCTGCCTTTGGCTTGGGTCATGATCCCAAGGTCTAGGATTGAGTCCCACATCAGGCTCCTTGCTTGGTGGGGAGCCTGCTTCTCCCTCTGCTTCTCCTCCTGCTTGTGCACTCTCTCTCTCTCTCTCTCTCTCTCTCTCTCTCAAATAAATAAATAAGAATCTTTTTAAAAATATCCAGAATGTTTGGTCAGAGAAGGTAGCTGAGCCAGAGTCATCTTGAAAGGACTTCTGCTTCAAGACAAAGGGAACACCAGGATTGCACCGCCAGTGAGCAGGAGCTAAGAGGATGTCAACAGCCTAAGAGGGCCATGCTTGTTCTTCATAGGGTATCGGAAAGGCCCTTACCTTTGCCCCACAACAGAAAGAGCCAGAAGGTTACCCTTGTTATGAAAGAAAGCACCAGTAATCAAATTGACCAGCATCAGAGAAGTAATATTTTGCCCTTTCTCTATAAATCTGGTATGCATGCAAGCACATGCGTGCCTGCGTACACACATACACATTCATACACTATGTGTACAACCCTAGAGAAGCCAGAAACAGCAGAGTGAATGGAAGGATTAGGTGAGCAAGCAGAACCAAATAATAAACCACTGCCCTTTCCCACTGACAGACTGGGGAATCAAGGTTCAGGCCTGGTGGGGGAAGGGCAGGGCAGGGGAAGAATGGATAGAGAGAAACCTTGAATAGGATGAGAGATTAAAGTTTTGATTTAGCTTTTACTAGTATTCACAATTCCTGATAATGAGACTGTTTAAATACCTGAAAGTATGTGACATTTGCTGAAGATATCTTCTGAGTTGGAGAAAGTAATCCAGAGTCTAGGTGAAGGCAGTACTTGGAAAATAATAATGCTGATTGCTGATTCTAACTTCTAAAGTCCAGTCTGTCTAATAAACCAACCACATGAAATCAAAAATTGTAAGTGCAACTGGAAGAGTAAAAATAAAGTACAATAGGCTATCTAAGTTGATGTAATCAACTAAAACCCTCCTCTGCTTGGGAATTACTTAACTTAGCAACCAATGTTCTAAGAATATTAGAAATAATAGAATCACACTTGTACCTATTACATATGTAAAATGTATTCATATTTTTATCTTCCTTCAGCAGAAATTATTCATGAAAATGATAAATTTCTCATCAAGTCCCAGGAAAATTGTGCATCCTGCAACTGTGAATAATCTGATAATTTTTGTGAATGTAAAATGACAATATATTACATCTGAATATGTTGTCCTATGCAAAGAACTTCAATGAGAAATGTCTCTCACTCAGTCATAACCACCCAGGGTAGCTGGCAGAGAAAATGTTACAGGACTTCCATTTTATAAGTAAGGAATGTGAGACCAAAACAGGATCTGCAAATTATGACCCACTACCTATTTTTGTATGGCCCATGAGCTAAAAATGGTTTTTATATTTTTAATTCACTGAAAAAATCAAAAGACAAATAATATTTCATGACACATGAAAATGACACGTAATTCAAATTCTACCATTTATGAAGTTTATTGAAACACAACCAATGTCGTTCATTTACATATTGTTTATAGCTACTTCTATACTGTAGTAATAGTAATGAGTAGTTGTGACAAAGACTGTATAGCTGACAAAGCTTAAAATATTTACTATTTTCCCATTAAGAAAATATTTCCTGGGGCACCTAGGTGGCTCAGTTGGTTAAGCCACTGCCTTTGGCTCAGGTCATGATCCTGGAGTCCCAGAACTGAGTCCCTCTTTGGGCTCCCTACTCAGTGAGGAGTCTGCTTCTCCCTCTGACCCTATCCCCTCCCATACACTCTCTCTCTCTCTCTCACTTTCTCTCCCTCAAATAAATAAATAAGATCTTTATATCATGCTCAGTGAAATAAGTCAATCGGAGAAAGACAACTATCATATGATCTCCCTGATATGAGGAAGTGGAGACGCAATATGGGGGGTTTGGGAGGTAGGAAAAGAATAATAGAAACAAGATGGGATCGGGAGGGAGACAAACCATAAGTGACTCTTAATCTCACAAAACAAACTGAGGATTGCTGGGGGGAGGGGGATCGGGAGAGGGGGGTGGGGTAATGGACATTGGGGAGCGTATGTGCTATGGTTAGTGCTGTGAAGTTTGTAAACCTGGTAATTCACAGGTAACCCTGGGGATAAAAATACATTATATGTTTATAAAAAAAAAATAAAAAAATTTAAAAAAAAATAAGATCTTTAAAAAAAAAAGAAAGAAAATGTTTCCTGATCCCTGCTCCAAGAAGTCAAATGACATCTCATTTCACATGCTTAGCTAGCAGCAAAATAGTCATAAAACAACTGAGTCAGAACATAAATCATTTCATCATATTTCTTATATATATTGGTAGTGTTTATATGTTTTTATTTCCCCCTTCTATTGGGCCACCAAATTTTCTTCTGGAAAATGAAAGTTCATAAAACTCATAAAACCTTTGTTTAGAATCCCCTTCCCCCATATTTGGCCTGCCCTAACTCTTACAAATTCTCCAGGTCTTAGATTAAGTGCCACATCCTGAGACACTGACCATCCTTATTCAAACTGAGTTTCCTTTTATACCCGCTGACCGGACTTTGCACATTCTCTTCAGACCACTCATCAAAAGAGTCCTATGAACTGGGCAGGATCTTAAAAATCACACAATCCAGAAGCCAGCAAACTTTCTCCAAAGGACCATATATTCAATATTTTAGGCTTTTGAAGGCCATACAATCTCTACAGCAATTTTTCAAGTCTGCCATTATAGCACAAAAGCAGCTGTAGACAACACCTAATGAGGCAGCATGGTTGTGTTCCAACTAAACTGTTTTTAGAGTAGACAGCAGGCTGAATTTGGGCAGTGAGTTGCCATTTGCCAACCCCTGATATAGCTCATACCTTCAACTTAGTTTCATTGGATTTTTCATGCCCTGGAATTTATCACAGAACCTGACTTACAGCTGACTTGCACTTGAAAAATTCTTGAAGAATAAATAAATAAAGCAAAAAGAAGGAAGGAAGAGAAGAACACAGGGACACAAGCAAATATACTCATTTTTTTGGAAATGGTTCAAAATATATTTAGGGAAATAAGCTATACACAAGTGAAAATACTTCATGGTACAAAGCCATGTGTTCAGAGTGGCCCAGATAACTGTGGGCCATCTCAGTTCATAAGAAGGAGACATCATAGGTAACATAGGATTTGATTGCATATTGAAATTTATTGCTTGTCTTGGGGGTACTTTGGAGGCGATGGCATTAATTAAATTCATACAAAGAGGATCATTACATACGCATAAAAACTCACTAATTTTATTTGCTTTATTTTAATTCCAGTATATTTAACAAGCAGTATTATATTAGTTTCAGGTGTATAATACAGTAATTCAACAATTCAAAAATTTCTCAGTGCTTATCACAGTTAAGTATAATCTTTAATCCCCTTCACCTATTTCACCCATCCCCCACCCACCTCATCAGTTTGTTCTCTATGGGGTTAAGAGTCTATTTTGTGCATTGTCTCTTTTTTTCTTTGTTCAAAAAACTCACTATTTTTTTAAGAAGACATAAACCTTTTTTGTAGAATAAGAAGCCCTTGAGGGACACCTGGGTGGCTCAATCAGTTAAGTGTCCAACTCTTGATTTCGGCTGGGGTCATGGTCTCAGGGTTTTAAGGTGTAGCCCCAGTACAGGCTCTGTGCTTAGTGGGGAGTCTGCTTGGGATTCCCTCTCTCCCTCTCCCTCTGCTCCTCCCCATTGCTCTCTTGCAAATAAATAAATAAATCTTTAAAAAAAAAAAAAAAAAAAGAAAGAAACCCTTAAGTGGTATATATAATTATTTTTGTTCTAGGATTTGAGTATATTAGATTTTCATAAGACATGGCATATTTTTGTTTGAAGCAATAGAATCCCAAACACGGAATTTCCTGAGTCCAGTGGTTTTCAAATTTTAGGGTACTCAAGAATCATCTAGAGAGATTTTAAGCAAAAAGATTCCTGGGTCCCACCCTGGACCTTCTGAACCAGAATCTCTGGGTTACAACTAGGGAATATGCATCTTAAAAATTTCTCCTTCATGTAAATCTCCTGCAGGTAGTCTATAGAAAAACTGCATTAGGCTTTTGTTGTCATGGAAATTGAGCTTTTGTATTAATAGTAAAGATGTTATAGGGGCGCCTGGGTGGCTCAGGGGGTTAAAGCCTCTGCCTTTGGCTCCAGTCATGATCCCGCAGTCCTGGGATCAAGCCCCGCATCGGGCTCTCTGCTCAGCACCAAGCCTGCTTCCTCCTCTCTCTCTCTCTCTCTACTTGCGATCTCTGTCTGTCAAATAAATAAAATAAAATCTTTTAAAAAAAATAGTAAAGATGTTATGATTTCATGGGAAAACATTTTTTAGAAGAAAGTAAATGACAATATGTCAAAGTCCATTGTTTTCTTGCTAATTTTTTCCAAGCATCTTCCAGATACTGATGACCCTCCAAGATTTCAAACTTTGTCTTCAATTGACAATACATTAATTTAAAGGAGGGCTATGTGTTATTTAACATCATTTGCCTTCTTTCTTAGATTTCTCAATGCATTAACTATACCTCTAAATATCAGATAGCTTATACATTCAGCAATTATCCTATGAAGTCATAGTACGATTGTGTGTTGTTTTATTTTGAAGCCATTTTTATAATCTTGCAAAATCAAACTGTTCTTTAAATAGGTACAGTGTCATGAATTCAGAGTATCTTTTATTAATATCTGATACCCCAAATTGGTGACAGGCTCCAGAGAACATCATTACCAATGAATGCATACTAGGCACTAACAAAGTGCAGTATTTAAGAACTTAAATTTTTCATCCTCCCTAGTGTCAAGCAAAATGTTCCCTCCAGAAGGACATTTTCAAACATCAGTCTGGCAAGGCTTCATAACTGAACTATATTATTAGCATGTATGAAGTCAAAATATGCTTGTGTAGATGCTCATGAACAAAATCCTATCTCCTTTGTCCCTCGTAGAAAGAACCAATTCTTCATGCTTTAATGTAAAAAGATCTGGAGCCATAATGAGAACAGCTAATTAACTGAGCACTTACTATATACCAAACACCTTAAATATCAGTAACAATTTGTCATCATGACAGCCCGTGATGGAGGTTCCATTATCATCTCATTTTATGGATAAGAAAACTGGAGATTAACTGCCCAAGGCCACATAGTTATTAAATAACAGAGATGAGATTTGGACTTGAGATCATCTGACTTTGAGCACTGTGCTACATTATTTCCCCAAAACTATGAGATCCTGGTGAACTGGAATGAGCATCAGGCTGAGATCCAAGAGATAAACATTCTTATCTCAGCTGTGACACTAAGTACTGGCTAGTTTTGATCATGATATTTCCCCTCTTTGGGTTTCCATTTCCTCTTTTACAAAAAGTGGTGATTGGACTACTAGATGAATAATAAAATTGCTTCCAACACTAATACACCATGTTTTAAGAGCAGCCACTTTGCACAAAAAATGAAGCCTAGAAAGACAATGGGAGCCATCTGGATGTGAAAATGATGAATGGCAAAAACTGTTGGAGCAGATAGTCTCAGATTAGCATTCAGTGCCACAGGGTCCACACACCACACTGCCAGTCTCCTGCAAATTGCCTGCAGCTGCTCGGATCTGGAGGCCATTTAGAGTGCGGAACCCTTCACAAATTGTTCAAGGAGTTGGTCTTGGGCTTCCCGGGAACCCATCTAGCCCCATAAAATTACATGTCTCGTGATTTTGCCAACTCTGCTGTTAGAGGTGGAACAAAGTTTCTGTTTATTTGTTTATTTGTTTTGAACTCAATTATCACCTCATTTTAGATAGAAAAGATGCCTTTGCAGATTCTTTCTTGAGTAGCTGATTGTGGAGAATTTTCACATCAGATAAAAAAATGAAAATCTTCTAAAGAAACAATCATGAGAGGGGTGCCTGGGTGGCTCACTGGGTTAAAGCCTCTGCTTTCAGCTCAGGTCATGATCTCAGGATCCTGAGATTGAGCCCCGAATCAGTCTCTCTTCTCAGCAGGGAGCCTGCTTCCCCCTCTCTGCCTGCCTCTCTACTTGCGATCTCTCTCTCTCTCTCTCTCTCTCTGTCAAATAAATAAATAAATAATCTTAAAATAAAAGAAACAATCATGAGAGAAAAGCCACAATGTTCTCATGAGCTACAGGTCTGCTTGCACTTTTAAAGGGGTGCGCTTCCAACCCTCGTGCCCCGATCCATAACACTTTCCTCAAAATTCTTACAGACATTTAGGAACTTATTATTACTATGCATTCATATATGGAGAGCCTAAGGAAATCTCATTCTCACTCATTCTAACCCCCTAATGGCTCATTTTTCTCTCTGCCCTATGTTAACTGTTAAGTTTCCCAACATACAAGTCTTGCAAAGTAGTGTTGGAGATGACAAAGGAGGGTTCCGTGACCGCATACAGAGCAGACCAAACAGTTCTAAATCTAATAGCACACATTCCCATTCTTAAAATCTTCAAAGCCATCTTCACCACTGGGAATTTTTCAATAGCTGTATTTTGTCTCAAAATCCTAGACTCAATTATCATGTTCTTTGACCCTTTCCCCCGAGTCCCTGGCTCCTGAAATCCTTGAGATACCTGTAAGGGCCTATTTAGCCAGAATGGCACCACCCCGGTTGAACTGCCATTTTGTTGTTTATGCAGTAAAACTTAAGTTGACCTGCCCCCCTCCCAGGGGAACTTACTTAAAAACAAATCCGGGAAGCCAGTCCCAGGTAACAAAGTCCAAATACAAGGGTGGGTCAGGCCAGGTGGAGGTATTCAATCAGTGGGGGTCCATACTGTCTCCTAGCTACCAAGGAGTATGGGCCCCGCCCTTTGGGCATCTTTTGGGCACCAATTCTGACCAAGGTGATAGGCTGGTTCAAATGTCTACTAGGGCAAATTGTAATTCAATTGGTCACCTAGCATGACTGTGCAGCTTTCTCTGTGTGTTACAATTTCATTGGCCACCTGTGCATAACCAGGCCCACCCACATGGCCTTTGCTCTATAAAAGTTAGTCTGTGAAACAGAGAGAGGTCATCCTCTCTGTAAGGGGTGGCCCCGATTGGTCTGTTTGACAGTCGGTTTGATTCTTGATGCTTGGCTCGAAATAAAGCTTTGTTTGACCTTCGCTTTATATCAGTCTCACTCCTTTAATCACAGACCCATTATTGGGGGACCCAACATTGGGGACCCAACAATACCCTCTCAAAATTCCAATGTCTGTCATATTCTTTCTTTTTTAAAGATTTTATTTATTTATTTGAGAGAGAGCATGAGCAGGGAAAGGGGTGGAGGGAGAAGGAGACTGAGAAGCAGTCTCTGCTTCTGAGCAGAGAACCCACTGAGCCGGGAACCCAACACAGGGCTCTACACCGGGACCCGGGATCATGATCTGAGCCGAAAGCAGACACTTATCAGACTGAGCCAGCCAGGTGCCCCTGCCTGTCATACTCTTATGCAGAAACATTGGCTATTTATATTGCCCTCTCCTTCCAAACTGTGTCCAGCGCCTATTTCCTCATAATCCCAAAGGACTCTGCCACTAGCATGCTAATTTACAGAAAACCATCTGGGATGTCATTTGATATTACCCATCTTGCTACAAATATATTACTTAAATGTAAATGGGGCTCCATATAGTCCAGTCTCGCACAGTGTATTACTCAAAAAAATAGTAATTCTGATTCTAATCATTTAAAAAATTCCTTAAAAAAAAACTCAGGGTGCCTGCGTGGCTTAGTCATTAAGCGTCTGCCTTAAGCTCAGGTCATGATCCCAGGGTCCTGTGATCGAGCCCAACATCCTGCTCAGCAGGAAGCCTGCTTCTCCCTCTTGTGTTCCCTCTATGGTTGTATCTCTGTCTGTCAAATAAATAAATAAAATCTTAAAAAAAATATCTTGGGTGCCTGAGTGGCTCAGTGAGTTAAGACTCTGCCTTCAGCTCAGGTCATGATCTCAGGGTTCTGGGATGGAGCCCCACATCGGGCTCCCTGCTCAGCGGGGAGCCTGCTTCTCCCTCTCTCCCTGCCTGCCTCTCTGCCTACTTGTGATATCTCTCTCTCTCTCTCTCTCTCTCTCTCTCTCTCTGGCAAGTAGATAAATAAAATCTTAAAAAAAAAAACAACTCACCACATCATATCTTAAAATTCTTGTCCCAGTTCTCTACACCTCAACTTTCATGTTAACTGCCCAAAATTGTTCTCCCCAACTGAGGATTATGAGAAGGGAGGTGGGTGGGAGAGATGGGTGAAATAGCAGGTTTAAGGAGTTCACTTGTCACAATGAGCCCTGGGCAATGTATGGAATTGCTGAATTACTATATTGTACACCTGAAACTAATATAACACTATATGTTCACTATACTGGAATTAAAATAAATAACAAAAAAAAATTGTTCTCCCCATTCTTCATTTTCTGAAAGAAAAATTTTTTTTAAATTACCCAGTATTCCCATTTTCACAGGTACTCCTATTTTCTTGTTCCCCTCCCAGACCCTCTTTGAGCCAGCATTTTTTCTTTGCATATTTTAATTTTGCATTACCTCCCAACCATTTTGGAAACGACCCTCTTCAGTCCCCTGGTTGACTGGTCTGATCCTCAGAACAGGTTATGGGAAAAACAAGAGTGTGGGCAGGAAAAAATTATCATGTTCAGGCACTGGGAGAGAAAGCAAAATGATACACAAACATAAGTTAAAATTTTTTGAATGAATGAAAACAAGACAACAAGTGAATTGAAGCTACTCTTGCAGTGACAGCTATCATACTTCTAATTCGTTAAGACTTAAAAAATACAATATGTCAGAAACAAATTAAAGTTCTATTCGACATAATAAAATAAAAGACATGACTGAAAAGAGGTTTAACTTGAGAACTGTACCTGAAAAATGACAACTGTGAATTGACTTGATGAAACAACAACTATCAAAGGGAACCAAAAATAACTATTTGCTACAAAGGCAAAAGAATAGTATGACAGTGTATTTGTAGCTTTAGGCAATATTCAGGCAACAGAACAAAACAGACCCAGCATTTAAAAACCCAGTCCAACTGAGTGTTGACAGCAGAATGCAAATGTAAGAGAGCTCTTAAATCAGGTAAGGTTCATTGACTGCAAACAATAGAAAAGTTTCTGACTAACTTAATCAAAATAGGACATTATAGTAGCCCCCCTTATCTTAAAGAGCTACATTCAAAAATCTCCAGTGGGGGCACCTGGGTGGTGCAGTCATTTATGGTCCAACTCTTGGTTTCAGCTTGGTGTGATGTGAGGGTTGTGATATCTGGGTCCTGAGATCAAGCCCCATGTGGAGCCCAAGCCAAGACTCGTGCTCTAAGTCTGCTAAGTTTCTCCCTCTCTTTCTGCCCCTTCCCCGCACCCCCACCACCCCTGCCAGTGTGCACACACATGCTCTCTAAGGTAAATAAATAAATAAATCCTTAAAAAAAAAGAAAAAACAAAGACCCCAGTGATGTCTGAAGCCACAGATAGTGCAAAACCCTATATATACTACATTCTTCCCTATACACACATCTGTGATAAGTTTAATTTATAAATTAGGTACAGTAACAGATCAACAACAATGATTAATAGTAAATAAAACAATAATAACAATTTGGTGTACCAGAAGTTATGTGAATGTCACCCCCCCCCAAAATATTTTATTGTGCTGCGCTCACCCTTTTCCTCCTTGCAATGAGAAAACCCCTCTGTGATCAGATGAAGTGAGGTGAATGATGGCGACGTTGTGACTTAACATTGGGCTACTACTCACCTTCCAACAATACATCACAAGGAGGATCATCTGCCTCTGGGCCACAGTTGACCATGGTAACTGAAACCACAGAAGGTGAAACTGTGTATTAGGGGGGAAGCTACTATACTATATTATAAAAATATGAAGGAATACATAGAATGGAGCAGAAGGGTTGAATCTGGCCATCTATCTCCTCTACTAGAAATGCTTAATTTCTTTTAAGTATAATTAAGACCAAAACCAAACCATTAATATTACCTTAGACCATGCATGGTCTGGCCCCTTCCTGTCTCTCCAGGAGTTTATTCTCTCCCTTCATCTATAGGTTCCAGTGAGACCTCCCCATTTTCTTCTACTATTGTCCTCTAGCCACAGGACCTTTACACATATTCTTCCCACTTTCTAGATGCTTCCCTCCACACACCCATCCTTCAATTATTTCTCTTGTACTCATCCGACAGACAAAAGCTCAAGCTACACTTCTCAAATGAGTTTGGTGTGGATATATACATAAAAATTTAAATAAAAAAAATATTATTAACTACCTCAGGAAATAAAAAACTTTGTGAGAGAAAGGGAGAGTAAGTATTGTATACCACATGACTAAGGCACAAATATGTTTACAGACAGCAATCCCAGTGCTAAACCCTGAGTTTTCTAGCCCAAGTTATGGCAGAACTCTAATGAGTGAGTAAAGGATCAAGAGAATGATAACATGTGAAGAGGAAGGGGTAAAAGATACCAAATCTTTATCTTCCATTACAGAAAGGCCACCAAAAAATGCCTAAAAGTGAAAAATCAAGACATAACACAAAAAGGCTGCTATTTAGAATTCTGAAGATAACTACCAAAAGAAATAGCTGGAAGGGTTCAAAGTATTTGCCTCTGGCAGACTGGGAACAGGGGGAGCAGGAAATAGGGTCAGGGAGGTGACTACTGACTTTAAAATAAGTCTTGAGAAATTATTTGACTCTTAAAGCCAGATATACATAAAACTTTAATTTTTAAATGACAGTATTTTTAAAAAGCAGTAAATATTGCTAAAGGGATACTAAAATATGAACAATACAATGAGAGTAAAACTAATATATGTTGTAAGAATTTGTGCATCTCCTAAAGCTGGGCCACCAATTTGACCTTCTCTAGTAATGTAGTTTTGAAAGAAACTTCAGCCAAAAATCTTGTCTCTTAATCTTAGGAAGCAAACTGAGGGTTGCTGGAGGGTAGGGGTTAAGGGGGAGGAGAAGATGGCAGGGTGATGAACATTGGGGAGGGTACGTGTTGTGGCAAGCACTGGGTGTTGTGTAAGACTGATGAATCACAGACCTGTACTCCTGAAACAAATAATACATTATATGTTAATAATTTTAAAAAAAACTTGTTCTCAGAAAAATAGAAATCTCAGTGATTACAATTAGCACATTATGTCTAAAAAGGTAGCCTCAATTAAAACTGTTCATTGGAAAGCTACTAACAGTGTTTCCAGAAGTGTTAGGTTTCTGGGAAAAGCCTATCTAGAAGAATTCCTTCCCCAAAATGCATCAGGACCACCAGTGACATTTCTTTTTAAATAAAAAAATGATGTTTGATGATCAATGTATGTTATAAGGCAATTATTTCTGATACAGAAAATAATAAAAAGGTCATGTTCTGTACAGAAAACACATAAGCTTGAGAATTAGGAGAAATGAGCTTTGGACCTGGCTTAACACAATAGTCTTGGGCTAGATGAGGTACTTAGTATCTGCAATGTTGCTGTCCAAACTGAGATGTCTATAAACGTAAAATATGTAAGTGGCTACTAAAACATTTAAAATCACATGGGTAGTTTGTACATTTCTGTTGGACAATTCTGTTCTATTCTTGGCTCTTAGTGGTTGCATGGTGGCAATATTATTGCAACTCACTTACCTTCATTGGGCTTCAATTTTAACTGTGGAATGGGAGTTAAAGAGATGTCCTCTAAAGTCCCTTCTAATCCTAAAGTGTGATAGAGACTAATGAATTCTAGACTTGAAAAGCCAGTGGATGGTTCCTTCCAATGGCTCCCCCAGCATGCTGAGGTTTCCTCCCTGCCACCATCAACCCCATCCAGACATCTTTACCAAATGCAGTCTTCACTAGTCACTGATATAGGTCCTGTCTGAAAAACTTTACAATTATTTTATCACATCTTCGTCCCTGCAGAAGGAAATCAGTGGGGTGCCTGCGTGGCTCAGTGGGTTAAGCCTCTGCCTTTGGCTCAGGTCATGATCCCAGAGTCCTGGGATCAAGTCCCACATCAGGCTCTCTGCTCGGCAGGGAGCCTGCTTCCTCCTCTCTCTCTCTCTCTCTCTCTGCCTACTTGTGATCTCTCTCTGTCAAATAAATAAATAAATAAAAATCTTTTAAAAAATTTAAAAAAAAAAGAAGAAAATCAGTGTTGTTAACCTGTTTGTCAGATGAGGAAACAGGTTTCAAAAGGTTAGGTGGCTCGGGAAGAGCTCAGTAGCAGCATGTGAAGGAGTCATGATCCACATTCCTCTGAATCCAACACCCAACTCCTTGTATGTGTGCTCTGCCCCCCTTTAGAGAAACCAAACCAGTTTTCCTTTGGTACCTAAAGGATAGCCTCAACTCTTTGAATCAGTACACTTCTCCTGTTTATTTTCCATCCCCACATCCTCAGCTCCTGAAAAAGATGATTAATGAACAGTATGCACCACAAAATTCTGCAGCTCTGTGTCACTTGTTTTAACATGAATATTTTACTTTAAGGTATGCCTATAAAATAATGGGAAGTGGTTGATCATTTAAGAATAAATATCTCAAAAGACAAACCCATGACTACTGTCCACTTCAGATAAATAATTTGGATAGTTATTCTAATATTGTTCTTAATAAAAAAAAAGAAAGAAAGAAAGAAATTTAACCTCTCTTTATAAATTGTCTTGGGAGCCCACAATACATTTCTTTGAATGGCTATGGCACAAATTTTCTCTTTTTCTTTATGTATTGTTTTTGTTCTACAGAGAATAAGATATCAAAAGGACTCAGAAAAAAAAAAAAAAAAGGACTCAAGAGTCAAGCTAAAGAAACTCCTAGTGGCCTAAGAAGGAACAATTTGGACATGAAATAATGACTCAAATATAGTCATAATAATAATATGACTTAAATATAGCAAACATTTGAAAAACCATACTGAAAAAAAAAGAACTCATTTATCAACACTGGAAATCGCTATGTCACCAACTCATACTCTAAAAATTGACAAATTAAGGGAATAAATCAAGCATTTAGCCCAACTTTCCTATATGAACTATATTTCAAAAAAGCTAATAGCTGCTGTGGAAAAAGTCCTCTATGGAACATTTTTAGCTAATAAATGCAAAAAGAATGATAAAATTAGAAAATCATCATTTGCAACCCTTAATAAAGTAATGGGCCAGGTCAGGGCAATTATTAGCACAGATGCTAAAACCATTAGGTGAACTTCGGTGAAAAACTTTATAAGGAAGAGATCAGACTAATACTATCTGAAAGCAGAACATTCAAAATTATGCATCTTTTCACAGGATGTAATAAAGAATACAAAACACTTGCTAAAAACAATTTTTTTAATTTAAAAAAAACTAACTCTAATCCACCAACCAGTTCTAACTTCCTATATTTTTTAAAATTTTATTTATTCTTTTTAGAGAGAGAGAGCACGAACTGGGGGTGGGAGCAAAGAGAGAGACAAGCCTTCTCCCTGCTGAGCGGGGAGCCTGACACAGGGTCAATCCCAGGATCCTGGGATCATGACCTGAGCCAAATTCAAATGTTCAAATGACCAAGCCCCCAAGTGTCCCCTAACTTCCTATTTACAAGAAATATGGTGGTTAGAGAAAAAGTTAAACAACAAAAGAAACCAATTAACCACATCCAGAATCCAGCACATTCTGCAGGACAATTAACTTCATTTACTCAATAAATCGGTAGCATTCTTTAACAAAGAAAAAGAGAGAGAGACCAGTATAGATTAAAAGAGTTAAGAATATAAAACTCAAATACATGGAAGTCTATGTGGCTCAGACAGATAAACCTCCAACTCTTGGTTTTGGCTCAGGTCATGATCTCTGGGTGGTAAGACTGAGCCCCACATTGGACTCTACCCTCAGTGGGGAGTCTGCTTGAGATTCTCTCCCTCTCCCCTTCCATTTGCACATGCTCTCGCTCTCTCTCTCTCGCTCTCTCGCTCTCTCTCTCGCCTCTCAAATAAATAAATAAATCTTTAAAAAAAAAAAAAAGAATAAAAGGATACCTGTGTGGCTCAGTCAGTTAAGCCCCATATCCTCTCACTGGGGATCCTGCTTCTCTCTCTGCCTCTGCCTGCCACTCCCTTGCTATGCTCTCTCTCTCTCTCTCTTTCTCTCTCTGTCAAGTAAATAAATGAATAAAATCCTTTAAAAAAAAAAAGAATATAAAAACCAAATACAATGCACACATCTTGTTTGGACCCTGATTCAAACTAACTTAAAATATAAACCCACTTTTGATAAAATCAAGGAAACTTGAATATGGATTGGATATTACATAATGTTGAGAAATTGTTAATATTGTTAGGTATGGTAATGGCATTGTGATTGTGTTAAAAAAAATATGCCCTTATATATTAGGGATGCATAATAAACTAGTAACTAAATTTATCAGACATGAGGGCACCTGGTTGGCTCAGTCGGTTAAGTGTCTGCCTTGGGATCAGGTCATGATCTTAGAGTCCTGGGATCAAGTTCTGGAATGGGGCTCCCTGTTCAGTGTGGAGTCTGGTTTTCTCTCTCATCCTGAACCTCCCCCTGTTCATGCTCTTTCTCTCTGTCAAATAAATAAAATCTTTTTAAAAAAGAGTTATCAGACATGATATTTGGAATTTACTTTAAAAGTGAAATACAGGGGCGCCTGGGTGGCTCAGTGGTTTAAAGCCTCTGCCTTCGGCTCGGGTCGTGATCCCAGGGTCCTGGGATCGAGTCCCGCATCGGGCTCTCTGCTCACCAGGGAAGGGAGCCTGCTTACTCCTCTCTCTCTCTCTGCCTGCCTCTCTGCCTACTTGTGATCTCTGTCTGTCAAATAAATAAATAAAATCTTTAAAAAAAAAGGTAAGCATCACCCATCACCCATATCTTCTCATTCTGATGGACAAACTTTCTGATTTAAAAAAAAAAAAAAAAAGTGAAATACAGGATGGGCGCCTGGGTGGCTCAGTGGGTTAAAGCCTCTGCCTTCGGCTTGGGTCATGATCTCAGGGTCCTGGGATTGAGCCCCACATCAGGCTCTCTGCTCAGTGGGGAGTCTGCTTCCCTTCCTCTCTCTCTGCCTGCCTCTCTGCCTACTTGTGATCTCTGTCAAATGAATAAATAAAATCTTTTAAAAAAATAAATAAAATAAATAAATAAAAGGTGAAATACACCAGCAAAAACCAACTCCACTGCCACAGACAGCAGTAACAGTAGTAATAGGGATGGGAAATAAAATATGGCTAACAAAATATTTTATAATATGAAAACTGGATGATAGGTACATTAGGGTTCATTGTGTTTTTCTTTCTATATACATTTGACATTTTCCATAATAATAACTTCAGTTTCAAATTCTTGGAAGCAAGTCTTATGAGTGAGGTGTTGAATAAGATGTGTTATTCCATTTTGATTGAAAATTATGTTTCTATCATAATGAGTGGTTTACTTGTGTGTTTCTGAAGGCAATTTCAAAAGAGGAGAACTGAGCTTTGATTACCATTCTGGGTAACCTTGGCCACCAGGCAGCAGGCCTCCACACACTTGCTTTCCTTAACAGTCAGCAAGGAGTTCATCTGACCACCAAGGTCTTTTCTAATGCCATTCTAGAGTTGTTTTGCTTTATAATAGAATAATTGGATGAGAGAATGGTTCTTTAATGTAATAATAATTACTTTATAATAAGTATTCTTTTTTAAATTGTTTAAAAAACAGCTTCATTACCTATGATAACCATATTTAATATTTGGTCACAGTGATTACACAAGGTCAGACATGTTTAAAAGCAACCAGTTCTATGAATAATATCTTATGAGAAAACTACATTAATTTGTACTTTTCCAGTAAGAGCAAACCCATCACCCTGAGAAATTCTTACCTGCTTTTAATAATCTAATTCTGTTGGTCTACATGGCTCAGATCATCAGATAAAAAGCTTAATCTACCATAACAAGTATTAGTTGCCCCATCACAGAGCAAAGGTTCCCCCAAATAGTAATCTGATGCTGTATAGATTAAAAGAAAAAACTTGCAGATTTCACATTCCTCAAACTGTTGTGCTAACCTTGAGAATCAAATATTACCAACTGAAGTAGCCCCTACATCCCCACCTTCAATACACACAGAGATGAAGTGAGACCAGCAGGATAATGCAGTGTGGGTTTTGGTTTTTTTGTTTTTGTTTCTGTTTTCTGATTTTTCATTCTCAGTCATTTTTTCCACAACACCATTCTATACTCTTTCAGTTCCATGAAACATTTCCAATTAAGATCAAACAAACCACCATTCAAAATATTTCTATACCTTTCTTTTGATAACTTTAATTTAATTGCTAAATTACCACCTTTTGATTTGATTCTTAAAATAATTTTTATTAGACAGATTTTTCATATCCAATGTTGTCCCTCTTTACTTAAGCTCATTTTAACCCACTGAGCCACCCAGGTGCCCCTACTTAACCTCATTTTAAAGCTCCAACTCACTCACTGTTTCTCAACAAGGGAGGAAATATAATTTGCAATCAGTAAAATAATTAAATATTTGTATCAGAACATGGTAGATATAATTAACTGCAACCCTAATTAGGTTTAAATCTGAATATTTGAGTGATGGCTGATTACCTTAAAAAATAAAATTGCAATTATTTGCCTTTATTACTCAATATGATTACTTTTTTTTTCTTACTTGCAAATAATGAAGCAACCTGTCAATAATTTCAGGTTAAAAGATGTCAGATCTAGGAGAGTAGAATTTGATGCTACAGTTTTGAAGTTTCTGGAAATATGTCTGGTTCCCAGCCCTGCCTGAGCAAGAGTAATCACAGCCCACTTAGATCTAGAATTTCCAGAGAATTTATGCAATCATCTTTTGTTTCATTTCTCTAAGCCCTTTCAAGGTAAAATTCTCTACTGCCTGAAGAAATGAGAGGTCTGATGAATGTGAAACAGAGGATTGCTTTTTATTTTTTTTTTTTTTTTTTTTTTTAATTTGAGAGACAGAGATCACAAGTAGGCAAGAGAGGCAGGGAGGGAGAGAGAGGAGGAAGCAGGCTCTCAGCAGAGCAGAGAGCCCGATGCGGGGCTCGATCCCAGGACCCCGGGATCATGACCTGAGCCGAAAGCAGAGGCTTTAACCCACTGAGCCACCCAGGTGCCCCGAGGATTGCTTTTTAATTCTTTCTTGAATTTCATTTCAGGTTACATAATCCCAAGTAGATAATTCTGGATTGAAATGTTTGAATTTCCCATAATAAATTTCCAAATGCAAATTATGATTGTCTGCAAAAGCCCTGTGGGACACAACTTGAAATTTGGGCTGGACTGCATGGCTGTGGGTAGTTGCTCTCATCTCTAGCAAATGCATGCTCAATGTCATAAAAATGCTCCACGAAGAACATACTCAATAAATATTTG
The DNA here is from genome assembly GCA_004024625.1 of Mellivora capensis. Lineage (NCBI taxonomy): Eukaryota > Metazoa > Chordata > Mammalia > Carnivora > Mustelidae > Mellivora > Mellivora capensis. Next base: position 30,935 of record PISX010014279.1, read on the forward strand.
TTAATTAATTAGTAATTTATATAGCAGCAGATTCAGCTGAATATTGGTGGGATATCAGAAGACTCAGAGCAAAATTCCTTACTGGTTAAGTAGTACTTATGAAATGGTTTTTATCATATTAAACTTTCCTAACTTGGGCTATATCCACACAGTGAAAAGTGAGTAAATACTTGGCAGTCTTTGCATTTATTTGTTAAGGAGAGATATACAAACTAGACTTGTATTTCAAGCCAAGAGTGTGATGGCAGGCACTGACCAAGTAAATACAAAGAATATCAAAGACCTGCTTTGTTCTTAGAGAAAGATCTAATTAATCACTTCAGTGTCCAACACACCAAAGTTTTCCACTATGAGTGCTCTGCTCTTAACAAAATGCTGCCACAGACATCTGATCTTTTCCTTCCTTTTTCAACAACAGTATGAAGTGGTATTATTATAAGTATTATTATATGATGGAAGAAATTGAGACTTGGAGAATTTTAATAGCTTAACCATGGCCATAGCAAGTGATAGCACCAAAACTGAAATCCATACCTTCTAACTCCAAGACTTGAGTACATTCTACCACACAGGGTCAACTTCTATTTTAGTTATTCTTTAATTCTTCCAATTTGCTCCCTTGTTTTTTGAGCATAAAGCATAATGAAAAAAGAATAAGGTTAAATGAAATAAGTGTGATGAGGAAAACTGCCAAAAATAAAGATAGACAATGTTTTGATTTGCGAACTTTTGCTTTGAAAGTTTACAAAATGAATGGCATGAAACACAGAACCTCAAGTTGACCTTTCTCATTAAGAATTTTTTTCCCCAGGGCACCTGGGTGACTCAGTAGGTTAAGCCTCTGCCTTCAGCTCAGGTCATGATCTCAGAGTCCTGGGATCAAGCCCCACATCTGGCTCTTGCCCAGCAGGAAGCCTGCTTCCCCCTCTCTCTCTGCCTGCCTCTCTGACTACTTGTGATCTATCTCTCTCTCTCTGTCAAATAAATAAATAAAATATTTTAAAAATAAATAAATAAATAAAATAAAAAGAATTTTTTTCCCCAAACTGAGAGTTTTTCCTCTAAGGATGGGAATATGACAGGGATCTCCACATTCACCACACTTGTTCAACATAGTACTGGATGTCCTAACCTCCCAATTAGACAACAAAAAGAAATAAAATGCATCCCAATCAGCAAAGAAGTCAAACGTTCACTCTTCACAGATGACATGACACTATATGTTGAAAACTCAAAAGACTCCACCTAAAAATTGTGGGAATTCATACAGGACTTCAGCAAAGTGGCAGGATATAAAATCAATGCACAGAAATCAGTTGCATTTCTATACACTAACAATGAAGCAAAAGAAAGAGAAATCAAGGAATCTATCCCATTTACAACTGCACAAAAAAAACATGAGATACCTAGGAATAAACCTAACCAAAGAGGTAAAGGAGCTGTACTCTAAAAACTACAGAACTCTTATGAAGGAAATTGAAGAAGACCCAAAGAAATGGAAAAACATTCCATAGTCATGGATTGGAAGAACAAATATTGTGAAAATGTCTATGTTACCCAAAGCAATCTATACATTCAATGCAATCCCTATCAAAATACCATCAACATTTTTCACAAAGCTGAAACAAATAATCCTAAAATTGGTACAGAACCAGAAAAGACCCTGAATAGCCAGGGGAATGTTGAAAAAGGAAACCAAAGTAGGGGGCATTTCAATGTTGGACTTTAAGCTATATTACAAAGCTTTGATCATCAAGACAGTATGGTACTAGCACAAAAACAGACACATCAGTGGAACAGAATAGAGAACCCAGAATGGACCCTCAACTCTATGGTCAACTAATATTGGACAAAGCAGGAAAGAATACCCAATGGAAAAAAGACAGTCTCTTCAAATGGTATTGGGAAAATTGGACAGCCATATGCAGAAGAATGAAACGGACCACTTTCTTACACCATACACAAAGATAAACTCAAAATGGATGAAAGACCTAAATGTGAGACAGGAATCCATCAAAATCCTAGAGAAGAACACAGGCTGTAACCTCTTTAACCTCAGGCCCAGCAACTTCTTGCTGACACATTTTTAAAGGCGAGGGAAACAGAAGCAAAAATGAACTATTAGGACTTCATCAAGATCAAATGCTTTTGCACAACAAAGGAAACAGTCAACTAAACCAAAAGACAACTGACAGAATGGGAGAAGATATTTGCAAATGACATATCAGATAAAGGGCTAGTATCCAAAATCTATAAAGAACTTATCAAACTCAATACTTTAAAAAAAAAAATCCAGTCAAGAAATGAGAAGACATGAACAGATATTTCTCCAAAGAAAACATGCAAATGGCCAACAGACACATGAATAGATGTGTCTGGGCATCAGGGAAACACAAATCAAAACCACATTGAGATACCACCTCACAACAGTCAGAATGGCTAAAATAAACAAGTCAGGAAACAACAGATGTTGGCAAGGATGCAGAGAAAAGGGAACCCTCTTACACTTGGAATGTAAACTGGTGCAGCCACTCTGGAAAACAGGAAATAGGTCCTCAAAAAGTTAAAAATAGGGGTGGCACCTGGGTGGCTTAGTGGGTTAAAGTCCCTGCCTTCAACTCAGGTCATGATCCCAGGGTCCTGGGTCCTGGGATCAAGCCCCGAATCAGGCTCTCTGCTCCGCAGGGAGTGGCTTCCCTCTCTCTCTGCCTGCCTCTCTGCCTACTTGTGATCTCTGTCAAATAAATAAATAAAATCTTAAAAAAAAAAAAAAAAAGTTAAAAATAGAGCTACCCTTTGACCTAGGAATTGCACTACTAGGTATTGACCCCAAAAATACAAATACAGTGATCCGAAGGGGAACCTACACCACAATGTTTATAGCAGCAATGGCCACAATAGCCAAACTATGGAAAGAGCCCAGATGTCTGTTGACAGATGAATGGATAAAGAAGATGAGGTTATATATACATATATCCATGTCACATGGATATATATGTATATATGTATGTATATATATAATGGAATACTACTCAGTCATCAAAAAAATGAAATCTTACCATTTGCAACAACATGGATGCGACTAGATGGTATTATGCTAAGTGACATAAGTCAGTTAGAGAGACAAATACCTTATGATTTCTCTCATATATGGAATTTAAGAAACAAAACAGAGGAACATAGGGGAAGTGAGAGAAAAATAAAATAAGACAAAATCAGAGAGGAATAGATAAGAGACTCTTAGCTATAGGAAAAAACTGAGGGTTGCTGGAGGGGATGTAGGGATGGGGTAACTGGGTGATGAGTATTAAAGAGGGCACTTGCTGTAATGAGCACTGGGTGTTACATGCAACTGATGAATCACTAAATTCTACCTCTGAAATTAATAATACACTATATGTTAATTAATTGATTTTAAATTTTAAACAATGAATCTTTTTCTTCTTCAGTGAGTGCCAAAAGTTGGAGTCAGGGAGAGGTAGATAGTACAGTAGAGCTGGAAGCACTCCTTAAAGCCCCGACTTAATACAAAAATCTGGGTTCAAATCCAACTATGTATTATTGAACAATACTGAATATCTCTGAGCCTAAGGGTGCTGTGAGATTAAATGAGATAGCACATGTGTGGCACTAACACTGACAAGTGTTCAAAATGACTTCGTCTAACCCAGTATTTCCCAAATGGCTAAGTATGTTGTTTTAGGTATTTCTTACCATCACTACACATAACAGCTGTGACATACTGAGGTAGATGTAATTACATGGAACAATTATTATTTTTGGTAGTCTACATATAACTCACCAGATACTGACCAATACATTATGTCTATTCAATCTGGTATGGCTGATGTTGGCCCCCTCATCCTTGCCTAATCCAAAAACTCCAGTTTCTCTGACCCCTCCTCAATTGACCTTTGGTTCTCACATCCAAGTTCCCCTTAACCTTCCTCTCTTGGGCCTCAACTCCCAGGCTTCACTTCCCAAAGGAGGGGCTGTAGAAGATAGGTTACAGATCAGTGAGCCTGAAGGAGGCAAGGCTGTGGCCTGCTGTTCTAGTAGGATGGCATTTGGGAAAAGTAGCTGGGGAAAAGTATAGCACATTTTAACGTGGAGCAGGCAATCACCCTCTTTCTCCAAGATTCCTCTTTTCTAAATTCCCACTGGCAACCCTTTAATTTAGAACCCTCTTTTGTCTTAGATCTCCCTGATTCTCCAGATTCCATCCCTTCCATCTCTGCACCCAAACTTCTTTTCCTAAGAATTTCCAGAAAGCCAGTTCTGTCTTCCCTCACTTGTTCCAGCAAACTCTTTCCTTCTATTTTCTCCTACATACTTTTCTCTTTGTATTTTTAATATTTTAATATATTTTTCCCTCATATTTTAAAGACCCATAAAGGGTCTTTTTTAAAATTTTAGCACAATAGTAATAAAAGTGTGATAGGATATGGAAAAAAAATGAAGAAGGATATGAAGAAACTGAAGTTTGAGGAACAATAAACTAACTCAAATCTTTCCCCTCTTGGAAGTGAGAAACTGAAATCCAATGATATTACATGAATTGCTCAAAGTCATACAGCTGACTACTGCCAGAACATGAGCAATCCTAGCCCTTCCAACAGCATGTCTCCCAAAGCAGATGTATGCAGATTAGCTATGGGTATTCAACACAAAGAGACATAGCATGTCAATTATAAAGAGGTCTAATGTCCCACTCTTTTGTTAAACGTCTCGCTTAAAGAATTCCCAGCCTCTTCTATTCCTCCGTTTTCAATTACAAATTCAAACTGTAGAATACATGTTTGTTAAAAGTTGAGGAGAGACACCTGGCTGGCTCAGTCAGTAGGGCATGCAACTCTTGATCTCAATGTCATGAGTTCAAGCTCTACACTGGGTGTAGAGAATAGCTAGAAAGAAAGAAAGAAAGAAAGAAAGAAAGAAAGAAAGAAAGAACCCAAAAATTAAAAAAAAAAAAAAGTTGGTGAAAGAGATGTGGCTAGCAAAATATTATCACACAGTAGGCCCTATTAGTGTCTTCCTAGGGAAGACACACACACACATGCATACGCGCTCACCCATGCACTCTAGACTCAGAGAAGGACACTGATGATTGATTTAAGTAAAAAAATTAAAGCTGTATCTCTTTTAGTGATGAAGAACTAAAATGAGAAAAAAAGTTATACTAGGGATCTTTAATAATGCCAAGTTTAATTAATGCCAATAATGCCAATAATGCCAATCTGAACTTTTTATAGGGACCTCCAAATGCTGCAATCATTCCACTTCTAGAACTTAGTTGATTCTTTTTCTAAGAAAGAAAGTAAAGTTAATAAAGATCTATTATCTAATTCTGGGCTGAGGCTGAGTCACTGTGTAAACAAACTTCAGTTACCTGCTTTCTCAAGAGTGAATCAATTGCCTTGAACAATGAGTATAGGGAGTCTTCCAGACTTCTTCCTGCAAAACAGAACCACCCTGCATTGTTCTGTGGTCAAAGGAAGTACAAGTCAATATATTCTAGGTTTGCTTCCTCTTTTCTATTTCAGAATTTAAATTTGTTCAATAAGCCTACAAAGATAAGCTATTAAGAGAGGAGAATTGTTACAGTGCCATGAAGGCACGAGAGGCAATGAACTTAGTGACTTGGATTCTTTTCATGGCCAAAATAAAATAAAATTCCCAAGTCCCTGGAGAAAGAAAGCTTACCAAAACATTTACAATAAGATACAAAGGACTAATTCACAGACTTTCCTTCCTCCTTTTTTTCAAGACTCTTCTCGTAGGAAAAAGCTGAGGCACTATTATTCTACTGCCCCTTCTACACTTATCAACTAGTGAGGCAAAACATTTAAGCTTTATGACTCTCAGCTCCCACCCCCACACCTCTAAAATAAGATGATACAAATATTACCTTCTATTATATGAGAATTAAGCAAGATAACACATCTAAAGCATTTAGCAATATGCTGACACAGTAACCACCCAATAAATAACAGCTATCATTTTTATCATGATGAGTGGCAACGACATTGAATGAATTGTGAACACTTCACCTCCAGAAATCAGATGAATCTAGATGGTGTACCTAAAACCAAAACCAAAACCATGCATGTAAGCTGGAGGCTGATGAGGATATTTAAAGGAAATGGAAATGTGATATTTTATTATTTTTATATTTTTATAAAACTTAAAATTAAAATAAATTTTAAAATTTAAAATTATACTTATAATATTTTAAAAATTAAAAATTGATATTTTAAAAATGATATTTCAAGGAAAGGAAAATGAAAATACCTTCACTGGCATGAGTGAGTTTCTTTTCCTTGCAACCAAAAAAAATTTCAATACCAAAACACTTATCTTATCTGTTTTAGCATTCCCACATTAAAAGATGGAGGAATATATCCAAAAGGGTCATGTAAAAAGAAAATAGAAACTGAATCTGAAAGTACTTCGTAAGCTTTGGTTTGGGGGACTTCCAGGTAAAAATACCCTCCTCCTAGAAATTCTTCTAAAGTGAAAGAAAGGGCATTTTTGAAGGCATGAACCCAAAAGAAAAGGGCAAACAGAACCCAAAAAGGCAGAAAAGAGACAACAGCAACCCATCCAAAGTGCCAGACAGGGGAGTGACGTTGTCTTGGACTTTTTTTTTTTTTTTTTAATTTATTTGTCAGAGAGAGAGAGCGTGAAAGCACAGGCAGACAGAGTGGCAGACATAAGCAGGCTCCCCACCGAGCAAGGAGCCCAATGTGGGACTCGATCCCAGGACGCTGGGATCATGACCTGAGCTGAAGGCAGCTGCTTAACCAGCGGAGCCACCCAGGTGTCCCTGTCTTGGACCTTCTAAACCAGACTAGCTAACACCATCAAGTGACCTCAGTCAACAACAGATAGCGAAAAAATCCCCCAGCTAAGTCTCATTCAAATTCTGACCAACAAAATGTTGAGATATAATAAGATAGTGGGTGTTTGGAGCCATTAATTTGGGGTGATTTATTACACAACACTGAAATAGAGAAGGCAGAATACGGCTGCTATTACTGAGACATCGGGTATTACGGGACACACAGGCAGAGATCCATTTATAAATTAGCAAATCGGAGGAGTTCACAAGGATGGTAGCGTTTCAATTGGTTTTAAAGGATAAGTGGAAAGCAAGAAGCATTTCAGATAATGTATACTATAAGCTTGAAGATGTTCTCTTTCAGAGGGCTTCTGAGAGCCCTGCATACTAGTCCGAATATTCCCTCAATTTATGAGGAAACACAAGAGTAAATGAAGAAGTCAAGTCCCAGGTGGTAGTGAGAAAGAAAAGTAACTCCATTAAACCTATTAGCTTCTGAGATGCCTGGGTGGTTCAGTGGTTAAGCTTCTGCCTTTGGCTCAGGTCATGACCTCAAGGTTGGTCCTGGGATCAAGGCCCACATTAGGCTCCCTGGGAGCCTGCTTCTCCTTCTCCTTCTGCCTGCAACTCCCCCTGCTTGTACTCTTTCTCTGTCAAATAAATTAATTAAATATTTTTTTTTAAATGAGCTTCAATTCTAAAAAATAAAATTATGAAAAAAACATTATGTTCCATACCTTTCAAATATTGCTGCTTACAGAAAGTTTTCCTTACAAATGAAGAGATCCTGAACTTTTAATATAAATATTACCGAACTTTCTTTTTATTGAACTATATCAGAAAAAGATTATTTCTGTTGCAACTGACAGAATGCCAGTTGAAACCAGCTTAATCAATGAGACTTTATTTTTTTTAATGAGAAAACTTATTGACTCAAGACACTGAAAAGTTGAGACATGAAACTGACCTCTGAAAATTCAAATGATAATTTCATTATCTCTCGCCTTCCCTCTGTGTGTTGTGCTTGTGTGTTATTCTTTTTTTTTAGGATTTATTTATTTATTTATTTATTTGACAGACAGAGATCACAAGTGGGCAGAGAGGCAGGCAGAGAGATAGAGGAGGAAGCAGGCTCCCCGCGGAGCAGAGAGCCCAATGTGGGGCTCAATTCCAGGACCCTGGGATCATGACCTGAGCCAAAGGCAAAGGCTTTAACCCACTGAGCTATCCAGGCATCCTGTGTGTTATTCTTTCTTATCATACAGCAGCTTCTGTCATAAGATGTTGAGCAGGCTATGACTTCAGAAAAGATTAAGTCATCCCAGTTTAGTAAACTCAGAGAAAAGAGAGAACTTCTTATTGCCAATCCCTCTTTACTAGTATTTAAAGTTCCAGGGAAGGTCTCTGATTGGCTGCCTTGTTCACATGCCTGCCCTTTGTCCAATCGTTGTCAGCAGCTGATAGGATAATATGATTGGCCACTACCCCAAAAATTAAGTTAATATAGTTGGCATCTCCCAAAGAACAACCTGTAACGAAGGAATGGCAGTTCCTACAAAAGAAGGGTAAGAGTGCTATAAATCAAAAACAGGGTAAAAGTGTGCTGGGCTGACACAAAAAACAGAAGCCTACCACAAGGATGAAATGACTGAATTTTTATGGTTTTTGTTTTTTGCAGAATTACAATTTGATCAGTGAACCCTCACACTTTTAAGGGCATCATTACTCTCCATTCCTAAAGCACTCTTTCCTCATCCCACCTCAAACTAGCCTGCCTGACTCGAGACTTAAGAAATCATCATCCTTGAGGAGTTAAACAACTTGCACATCACAAAGGTCAATGAATAGACCTAGTGCCATAGCTCACCTTTTCTGAATTCCTGACATGTGCAGCAAAACAAAACACTCCGGCAAGGATACATACCTCTTGAGAATGCAAAATAAAAATACAGAGAACAAAAATAATGTGAAGAATGGATAAATTTTTGACTCCTGTACAACAGATTTTATTTTCAAACATCTCATTCCCTCTCAAAAACTGCAGTGCAGACTTTGCAAACATGATGGGTTACATAAGTAGGATTATGTACTCTTCATGCAAACTCTGAAGCCAGCTGTCCATCTAGTTCTAATTCCCAAATAGGAAAAAGGATTACTACACAGTTCCAACACAATGCTGGATAGATATTGATAAATTGATAAATTCTGACTCTCTTATTTCAAATTAAAAGGAAGAAAATATATTTGGAAAGCTTCTCTTAATTAAAGCAATGGCATTTTGATTGTGATTATGGTTTCACAGTTACATACACATGTGTATATCAGCAATCCACAAAACATATTTAAATATTGTGGATTTCACTGTGTCCTCCAAAAATTCATATATTTAAGTCCTAACCTCCCTTACCTCAGGATATGATTTTATTTGTTGATGGGGTCTTTACAGAGCTAATTAATTCATAATGAAGCCATTGACATGGGCTCTAATCTAATCTGACTGGTATCTCTTTAAAGGGGGAAATTTGGAAACAAATACTCACACACAGAATGCTATATGATGATAAAGGCAATGATCAGGGTGATATTTTTACAAGCCAAAGAACACCAAAGATTGTTGGGAAACCACCAGAATCTGGACAAGAGGCATGGAACAGATTCTCCTTCATGGCTTCAGAAGGAATCAAGGAAGTTTACACCTGATCTCAGCCTCCTAACCTCCAGAGCTGTGTGACAATATATTTCTGCTGTTTAAGCCACCCAGCTGAAAGCAGTTCTAAGAAACTAATACTTTAAGCAAGAAACTTTCCATCATCAGAATGGAAATAAAAGAGGGAATGTATTACCTCTGAGGACTTTAATCTTTTATTATTGCATTCACCTTAATGAAGGAAGGGTTTAGTCTATTCTCCCCAGATCAAATAAAAGCCAGAAATTGAAGTTTAACTAAATTCGCAACATAGGCCAAAGATTCTACTATGTTTTATTCAGTAAAATCAGATTAACTAAAGCAAAATTGGGTTCCTTCCTGGTCCCTAAATTATCCAGATAATGGCCTCAGCCTCTGATTTGGTTGGTCATTGTGAAGTAAACCTGATCTCAAATAAAGGAGTTTAGATCCATTTTGACCAAAAAAGGCTTAACACCTCCATCGGTCTCTGTTCAATGTCCCATAAAAAAGAGACCATACAAAGGCAGGATTTTCCTCCCCTAACCAGGGACCACCTGCTAAACAATTTGGACCCATTTTCAGTGTGTGATCTATTTTTCCCTTTTAGTTCCAGATGGGTTCATGTTTCTTCTTATACAACTGGTAGTGAGGGGTCAGAGGGAGAAGTAGAAATCCTATTCGAAATGCAAATGCAGCAACCCCAACCATGTGTGTCTGTGTGCCTACGTGTCAGGGGAATGTCAAAACCAGTAGCTGGGAGAATACCGAGAGGTCTCAACTTTTCTATTCCAGATGCACTGGAATCCCACTCTGGCAAGAAAAGGAATCAGATCTCTACTAAAAAGATTATAAAACTGATATTCCTGACCCCATAACTCCAACAACTTTCCTTTATTGGCCAGCATATAGTTTTGGCAGAACTATCTGGTCTCTTGCTACCTATTCACTGGTCATTCTGAACATGAAACTCAATGGTTTCCCCAATAGGTAATGAGAAGCAGGATGCAGTGAAAGTAATTTCTCAGTTGGCCCTAAGGTAGGCCAGGGGGTTTGAGACTTATTGTCATTTTGGCCTCATTTGGGGTTACTGGCAGGCACAGTAAGTTAAATGGGGCTAAGATTCACTCAGGAAACAAGGGTTCTAGGAGATGCATGTGGTCCCGTCCTCGTCTCTGTTGTCTTTTTTGTTAGAAACCGTGGCTATTTACCCAACTGCAGAAACCCACTTAGGAATGCAAAGAGCATGACAGATGATGCTCAAGTATGCATTCAAAATGGCAAATGTCAAGGTGCCTCATGTAAGTAGATGGTGAACATTTTGAAAAGGCTTTGAGGTACATATGTTATGAATAGAAATAAAACTGCAAAACCTCAAGGAATCCCTTCAAACTCCACCTCATCCACCTTCCCAAACCTACCCAGTCCCCCCAGATGAGTCTCCTGTCACTTCAGGCTTGGTATTGCCTCTCTGCATGCCCCATCCCCTGGGATTCCATCCTGCATACTGCCTCTTGGTTTTGAAACTTGTTTCACTTAAATTGCTCTATTCATACTACATTGCCATCTGACCTTGACTTCACCCCTATAGTTAAAAATCATCTCTGTCTCATTACCCCATCCCAGAAGTAGCTTACCAGCCTGATGGTTCAAAGCCTTGGTTTATCACCTTTATTTTGAGCTTGCTCTTTTTTTTAAGATTTCTTTATTTGACAGAGAGAGAGATCACAAGTAGTCAGAGAGGCAGGCAGAGAGACGGGGGTGGGGGGGGGAGCAGGCTCCCTGCTGAGCAGAGAGCCCAACACGGGGCTCCATCCCATGACCCTGAGATCATGACCTGAGTCAAAGGCAGAGGCTTAACCTGCTGAGCCACCCAGGTACCCTGAGCTTGTTTCATATTAAGAAAGATATGTGGGGGTGCCTGGATGGCTCAGTGGGTTAAGCCTCTGCCTTCGGCTCAGGTCATGATCCCAGGGTCCTGGGATCGAGCTCCACATCAGGCTCTCCACTCTGCGGGGAGCCTGCTTTCTCCTCTCCCTCTCTGCCTGCCTCTCTGCCTACTTGTGATCTCTGTCTCTCAAATAAATAAATAAAATCTTAAAAAAAAAAAAAAAGAAAGAAAGATATGTGATTTTATCCCAAATGCCATTTCCTATTAACTGATATAGACGGCTTCAGATGTGATGTTAGGAAGGATTCTGAGGTCTCATCCTAACTTAGCTGGAAAGGATGCCTTGGCAGTCAGCAATATTTGCCATAGGCAGTGGAGAGGAAAATGGAAAAACATCTGCTATATATTTGCCAATCATCTCCTATCACCAAATCCTATGCTTCGTTTTAGTTATTTCTTCAAACACACACACACACACACACACATTTTGAAAGAGTGGTTTTAGTTATATATTCTTGCATCTAGTAGTTCAACCCATGTAATCAAAAGTTTTAAACACATGGTAGAAGCCTGGTGTTGCAAATCCAGAAATTTGAAAATGGGATTTGCAAATATAACTTGTAAGAAGACGATAGTAACCTAACAAATTATAAAACATCTACATGTACATTTATGTTTATTAACCATATTGCCTCAGAGATTCTGAATAAGAATAGTAGGAACAAATCATTTTGATGGACTAGCAGGGGAAAGAGATATGGTCTAAGCATGGGGTAGGGCCTGGGAGGTCAAGCCTAGAGAATGGAGGGTCTTTGGCACACCAGGTTTAGGAACATCCAAGGGGATCCTGGAAAAAAAAAGGAGGGACCTCTGAAAGAAAAAGGCACCAAAATCAAGTAGCAATACTTCAGGACTTTCGAGGGTAGATACTAAGTATAGGAAACATCTTGTGAATGAGATGGTATTAGACTCTGTCCCAAAATGAATAACCTTGAAATTGAAATCCACAAAAAGAAAAAATCACATGAGTTAAAGCTTCCGTAGTCTATCTTTAAACAGAATTTTGGGGGAAAAATCTATTTAAAACAAGCATTTAGAAAAGCATCATTTCCCTGGCATGATTATAATGTTCTTCATGTTGGCAGGAAGACTTCATTTCCAGTGATATTTTCCAATTGTTAAAATAAAAAAAAAGCCTTGCCACTTTCTTTGCAATCCATAATTTTGTATTTTTAATTTCGATAACTCAAGTGTCTCTAAGCAGAAATAAACTGCATATTCATGAGCCCTGATTTGCTGTAATCATTATTTCTGAGGCTCTCTATCTGTGAAGACTCCAAGTACTCGAGTCCTTTTTCTCAGGCAATTATATCAGATTGGCTTGGAGCTGAGGGAGTTGGGAGACCCCACTTCTTCATTTTCTCTTTGAAGGGCTCTGTGGGTCTATCTGAGGTCAACTTCCCTTGCTCCCAAACAGGGCTGATAATTAGTTGCTTCAACATTGACAGGAGGGATAAAAGTCTATTTAATATGTTAACTAGAGAATTGTTAACTTTTCATCAATCAGCCTTTGGTCATAGACAGCAAAGGGAAAACCAAAGGGAAAAAAAGGATATATTGAAATAAGCTGAGCAAAAAATAAAGAAAGGAAAATATATATCAACTGTGTTTTATATATGTGAAAAATATGGATACAGAAATAAAAAATAAATAAAACACAGATGACCAGATGGCAAAAAAAAAAAAAAAATCATACAGTAAAATAACAAATTACTAGGAACTCAAGAAACATCTAGAAATCATCAATACTCCTATCTAGAACATGGCTTTTTTTAGTGGTAACAGCCCAAAATTAAATGGGGGTTCAAAGAAATGGGGTTCTGAATGTCAGGTCTGCTACTTACCAGCTAGCTGTCCAAACACAAGTTCCTTAACCTCTAGGTCCAGTTTCTTTGTCAGGACTGATAGCCTCATATACAAGGGAATGATCATATTTCCTTCTAAAGCCTTGTTGGCAGACTTAAATGAGATGTATCGGAAGGTTATAACATGGAACTTAGCACAAAGTATACACTCAATAAATGCTGTGCCATGCTGTGCCTTGCTCTGCCTGATTTCTCTTTTCTCCCTTCTGGCTAAATAGCTATTCTATTTTGAAAGGCCTCACAGCTCCCCTTAGCAAACATTCCAGATTATAACAAACATCCCATTTGGGTAGTTCTTCCTCGAAATACCAGAAGAAATCTCTAGAGGTCATCCATCCCTTTGCCTACAATTGGGCTTTCCTTGGATACAAGGGAAAGCGCAAAAACTCGGGTTTGAGATCTGGCTCTGCTATTGACTTGAATATGACCTTGGGTTCGGTTTCCTCACCTACAAAATGGAGTAAAATACCTACATCAAAGGGCACTTTTTAGAATTTTTTAACAATTATATAAAATGACTTACCACAGCAGCTGGACAAAGTGGTAACTTAACAATTAACATTTCATGTTGGGATGTCTATTGTAGTCTTCCTGCTTCCCCAAGAAAATGCCAGCAAGAAGAAACAGCACATGTTATTTCCTGAAGTCATTTGACTAGTTATGTAGCCATGTCATTCAGATCCAGAATCAGCTAGATTCCACTCAAAACCTCTGCTTTTCTTTTTTTTTTTTTTTTAAGATTTTATTTATTTATTTGACAGAGATCACAACCAGGCAGAGCAGCAGGCAGAGAGAGGAGGAAGCAGGCTCCCTGCCGAGCAGAAAGCCTGATTCGGGGCTCGATCCCAGGACCCTGAGATCATGACCTGAGCCGAAGGCAGAGGCTTTAACCACTGAGCCACCCAGGTGCCCCAAAACCTCTGTTTTTCAGGTGTTGTGGTTGAAGCTCGGAAAGTTTAAGTGCCTTCTGGGGTCACATAGCAGAGGAAATCTGAGATTTTTAAAGCCATGAGATCAAAATATCTGTGTGTCTTAGGGCAATTGCTCAGCTTCCTAGAGCAGCATAAATCAATGCCTTTAACAATTGGACCCCAGACCACTTTTTTCCAGCCCGTCAAATCTGTTTCTTTATTTTTTTAAGGATAAGTTTAATATGAAATGTATATTAGCAGCATATGAATTTGTTCACTGATTTACAGAATGAATCTCTACCAGAAAAATAACAACATTTTCTACATAAACTCCTTGAGGGCAAGGACTATATCTTATTCTTTGGATCCCTGAAAGGACTTACTAAAATGTCTCCTATTCAGTATTCATTAAATGAGTCATGGAGAATTACCTAATTTGAGGGGCTCCCTCACTTTTCCCTGGCTCCTTCCTTACTGTGCCATTCACAAAAGACAGAGTAGCTCTTTCCACCTCTGAACCTTTGCACTGGCTGTTCCTCTCCTTGCAATACTTTTCTTTCTCTTCCTTCAGTTCTTGGCTTAAGGGCCACTTCTCCCCCAGAAGACATCCCCTACTTTCCTTTGTAAATTCCAGTTACTTTCTATCCTAACACCCCTGGTAGCTTCTTTAATTGTACCCATCACAATCAGGATGACCAGATGGTGTTGTTTACATAAGCTGTATGAGAACACATTATCTGACTTGTTCGCTGCTACATGCCTAGGGCCTAGCATTATTCCCAGCAGCTAGGAATGGCTCAACAAATAATCATTACAAAAGTGAGCAAAAGAATGCAAAACAAGGGAGCAGAGTGAATTTCTGATCTGGTATCAAGAATTCATGAACCTGGGGCTTCTGGGTGGCTCAGTGGATTGGGCCTCTGCCTTCAGCTCAGGTCATGATCCCAGAGTCCTGGGATCAAGCCCTACACAGGGCTCTCTGCTCCACGGGGAGCCTGCTTACCTTCCTCTCTCTGCCTCTCTGCCTACCTGTGATCTCTCTCTCTGTCAAATGAATAAATAAAATCTTTAAAAAAAAAAAAAAAAAAAGAATTCAAGAAACTACTCCCATTGGTCTTCTGTTACAGCATTAGAAAACATAAACTCAGTACACTTGGATTTCTTTCTCCATTATTTAAAAAATTAATCAACTAATTAAATCATTCCAGGGTGCAAGTTTACCATGCCAGTAAATTTTGAAGACTTCACATCCCAACCTGAGGCTTTGGCTTGATCCCAGGTGACCGTGAAGGCTCCTAAAATCAAGACTGGTAATTGCACTGGAGAGTTTTGTTTGTTCTGAAAATTGAGCCTTACCTGCTAGTCAGGAGATCGGTGCTTAAGCTTTCCTTTGTTCTTGCTTGGTTACAGAGAAAGAGCAGGTCCATTCCCAGTACAATGATTAAAAAGGTATTCTCCCCTCTTCTAATCTTTCTATATGAGTGAATCAGAGCTGACAGGCCATTACAGCAGGACAGTACCCAGCTGACAATACTGACTGAAAAGCTACTACCTTAGATTTTCTGTTGACTTAATGATGGGACAGGCACAAATGGAGCTTGGCTGTTTTCGCTTTTAGTCCTTAATCCTGTCATACCGCTTAACCACTACCATATTGGTCATGTAGAAAGAGAGAGCAAGCTAAAAGTAAAAGCATTCCCAGGATATTTTGAGACGACCACAAGACCATATCACTCTCACATTTAGTTTTCTTCCTCATATCCCATTAATGAATCATATGAAAATAAACTCCACATGCCTCATTAAAAGTAATTTTTGCTACCTAAACATTCTTAAACATTTTATGAATTTTGTTAAACTATCTGACTTTATGCAGCATGTTTAATTTATATCAGCAATCATCACAAAGTCCTACAAGGTGAGAAAATTAATCTAAAAAACGTTTCCAAAATATAAACTTGAAATAAAATAAACATTAAAAAATAAAGGTTTTCAAACTGAATGAAATTTTATGGCATATATTTCAGAATTATTTCTTTTAAGGTTTTATTTATTTATTTGACAGAGAGAGAGAGAACAGTAAGGGGAGGGGCAGAGGGAGAAACAGACTCCCCATAAGCAAGGAGCCAAAGGGGGTCTCAATCCCAGGAGCCTGGGATCATGACCTGAGCTGAAGGCAGATGCTTAGCCGACTGAGCGACCCAAGTGCCCCCATTTCAGAATAATTAAGATGGATGAAATATTGCTTTGTGAATGTCTGATTCAACATTTATTACATTATGATTTTTTAGCTTTTTATTGCATTTTTAAGCCAATTAAAAGAGTATTTTTTTCAGGTCAAAAACACAGTCCTTTAAAAAGCCTATAAACCCTAATCTCATAGTAGATGAATCAGCCCTACACGTGCCTGAACCATGCAAAAGTTAGATTTAGAACTGATTATTTTCCATAGATAATCTTATTCCTCTATAGTAAAACCACTGGTGGATTATCCTGCAACTGTGAATAAAAAATGAAATAAATAACACTTGATCTATGGGGGTAGAGAAATGAATAGGCTATTGACCCCATTCAGCGAAAGGCTTAATGAAAATGAGATAATTTTGACAGACTTAAATACTGAACCTACCAAATAGTAGGTACTCACAATTATTTGTACTCAGGTTAGTTTATATTATATAGAGTGACCAGAAATAGCTTTATTTCCTCCACCTAAACCAAGTACCCGTGCATCTTCATTTGGTGGCAAAAGTGACTATATTAAAATATTTTACCTTAAATTTATGTTTCTTTTGTGCTTAACAATTTGGAAACTTCTGATACCCCAGAACCTTCTGTGAAAGTTGACATAACCAGTTTCAAAGAAATAGTCGGCACACTATACACTCGTATGTATACATACACTGAAAGGGTTCCTGGTCATCGACCTTTTCTGAGAATGTATATGTGGGGTGTAAATGAGACGACAAAATAATCCAGGGCACAAGATACCCATATTCTTATTTCTGAACAATTTGGTACTAGCATTCAGTGTAATTTGAAGCAACCTTTTTTTTTTTAATTTATTTGTCAGAGAGAGAGGGAGAGAGAGAGCATGAGCACAGGCAGACAGAGTGGCAGGCAGAGGCAGAGGGAGAAGCAGGCTCCCTGCCCAGCAAGGAGCCGGATGTGGGACTCGATCCCAGGACGCTGGGATCCTGACCTGAGCCAAAGGCAGCTGCTTAACCGAGCCACCTAGGTGTCCCTTGAAGCAACCTTTTTAAATCACATTGGTGATTAGGTAATTCTCCTCTTCAGCTATCCAGTTTTTCGGAAGCTCATCCCTTGAATTGAATGCATTAATATTAAAGCTTGCAAAATCATGACCTTGGGGGGAAAACTGTATGCTCTGACTTTTCCCCTCTCAGAAGTGAGAGACTTCATCAGTGGCTACAGCCCTCCGGTGCCCAATCAGCTAAATCACGATGACAATAATTAGTATTTATTGAGCACATGTAACATGCCAAGGCTGTGCTTTACATACATTACTTCATTTAATTTCTACAGCAACACTGTGAGACAGACACTGAGACTCGAAGTTTAAGCAAGCTGGAAAAGTCCCACAGCTGGGAAACAGCGCCATCCGAGTTAAAAGCCAAGCAGTCCGGGGCACCTGGGTGGCTCAGTGGGTTAGGCCCCTGCCTTCAGTTCAGGTCATGATCTCAGGGTCCTGGGATTGAGCCCCGCATCAGGCTCTCTGCT
This sequence comes from Mellivora capensis, assembly GCA_004024625.1. NCBI lineage: Eukaryota > Metazoa > Chordata > Mammalia > Carnivora > Mustelidae > Mellivora > Mellivora capensis. The sequence goes on from PISX010014279.1 coordinate 48,909, forward strand.
CAGCAGGGAGCCTGCTTCCTCCTCTCTTTCTCTCTGCCTGCCTCTCTGCCTACTTGGGTTCTCTCTCTGTCAAATAAATAAATAAAATCTTTAAAAAAAAAAAAAAAAGCCAAGCAGTCCGACCAAGAGCTATAACTTCCTCTCTGGACCACAGTTGTTCCTCTCTTATGGGGATAAGTTAACTCAAATGATTATTTAACAGGCCCAGGCAAAATTCTAAAAGAGAATGGAATTTTTTTTTTTTTTTTTACTAGACCAACATTCCTGACATAGTGATAAAAACACTACAGGCTGAACTCCTGAAAAGTAAACTGATTCTTTCTTGTTGTCGATTTTTCAATAAGTTTTAATTGATAGTGAATGCAGACAAAACCTTTTTGGATATGGTGGTGGGGGCGGGAGCAGTCGGGAGGGTCCAGGCATCCTCATGTCGACAGCATCGGCTTAAAGGATGTACTCTAAGAAAGCTGCAGCTTTTAATCTTCAAAGTAAATATTGATTGACCTCTTTTTTTTCTCCAACGTTTGAAAATGATGTGGAAAGAAAATAAAAGAGTGAGCTAAGCTGCGAACATGATCAAAGAGGAGAGGGGGAAAAATACCCCCATTATTCGGTGCCCCCTGGCTTCACGTTCTTCTAAAGAATTAAACTACCCTGATAGCTGTTTGAATAACTCCACTTGACTTGAGCTGTCTGTCGGGGAAACTGATAGCCATAGAACTGGGAATATCCTTTTTTTTTTTTAATTTTGTTTATTTTTTACTTTATTATTATTCTTGTTATTATTTTGGTATTTGCATCTTTTTTTTTTTTTAATTTCTTTTCAGCGTTACAGAGTTCATAGTTTTACACCACACCCACGGAGGACATGGGGAGATGGAGAGGAGAAGGGAGTTGAGGGAAATTGGGGGGGGAGATGAACCATGAGAGACTATGGACTCTGAAAAACAACCTGAGTGTTTTGATGGGAATATCCTTTTTAACCTGCAAAGGTCTGCACTATTTTCTTGAGGACTTCTTTTGTGGTCTTCCTTAAACGCAAGCAAGGGAAGCAGGAAAAGATTCACCGGGACTCAGTGGAGCTCCTCATTTACCTGAATGTTAGTCCGTTCCAGCTGCTCTCACAAATACCACAGGTGGGTGTTCTTGAGGCTTGAGGCCCACTTGGTCAGGTTTGATGAAGGTCCTCTTCTGGTTGCAGACTGACAGCTTCTCACTGGATCCACACAAGGTAGAAGGGGCAAGCCAGCTCTCAAGAGCCTCCTTTCTAGGGACATGAATATCTGAGGCAGAGCCCTTGTCACGCAATCCCAAAGGCCCCACCTCCTCCTACCATCACCTGGAGCATTAGGATTTCAATATGTGAATTTTGGGGAACACAAACATGAGACCCTAGAACTTTCCTAGATAGGTATAATCTCTCTGTCACACACACACACACAAAATAATCATTTATTCCACAATTGCAGGCACGCCTCAGCTACTTAAGGGCTTATATGATCCTAACACATATACATTAATACATGCTTTCATCAAACATTTACTGAGCACCTATTATGTCCTAGACACCATGAACAACACCAAATATACAAGTTGAATCATCTGTAGCTCCACTTGGATTTTGAAAAGTCTTTAGTTAAGGAGACAGACATGGTGGGGGGAGGGGGGAGCTAATTTTTTGAGCACTTACACATCCAATGGATAGATTTCCATTTATTCTCTCACTTAATCATCACAAGAGCCTCATGATGTAGATACTAATATTTTTTTTCTATTTGCCAGTCAAGGAAACTGAAGCATGCATAAGGCAAGTAATTACAGGATCACAGTGATGGAATGACTGACTGCCACTATTACTAGTAGAAGTTCACATATATATTAAGCACTTATTGTGTACCCCAAACACCTTACACAGGTGAGCCTATTTACTTCTTCCCTTTAAGTATTTTACTGATTTATTTGAGAGCATGTGAGCGAGTGAGAGAAAGCAGGAGAGCACAAAGAGGAGGAATGGCAGAGGGAAAGAGAAAACCACACTCCCTGCAGAGCAAGGAGCCTGACCGAGTCTGGGTCCCAGGACCCTGAGATCATGACCCAAGCCCAAAGCAGACGCTTAACTGACAGAGCCACCCAGGTGCCCGATACCAGTTGTTCTAGTAACTCCCAGACTCAAGGCTAATCATTCCCAAATCCATGCTCATCACATTATGAAACTGAAAAGCTATGTAGAGTGTCCCCAATTACAATAATGTGTCCATCTTCCTGGTTGGAATACCAATGAAAGACTGAAGGACAACAAATAAACTGTTGTTTATCGTAACAGATCAAATGTCTTTTGGAATGTTTTCTGATCTCAATCTATAAATGGTACTCGGAAGTTATAAAATTTCAGAAAAAAAAAACCTCAGGGCTCCATTAAAGTGCCATTATATGGCTCAGTTTGCCACCTTGTTTTCCTGTTTAAAACAAAGAAGTAAGTGACTGATAATCATTTACTATAAAAGATGCTTTCTGGAGGAGTCAAGATGGCAGAGAAGTAGCAGCTGAGACTACATCAGGCAGCAGGAGATCAGCTAGATAGCTTATCAAACCATTGCGAACACCTACAAATCCAACGGGAGATCGAAGAGAGGAAGAACAGCAATTTTGGAAACAGAAAATCGGCCAATTTCTGGAAGGTAGGACCGGCAGAGAAGTGAATCCAAAGTGACAGGAGGATAGACCGCGGGGGAGGGGCCGGCTCCCGGCAAGCGGCGGAGCAACAGAGCACTAAATCGGAACTATTAAAAGTCTGCTCCACTGAGGGACATCACTCCAGAGGCTAAACTGGGGTGAAGCCCATGTGGGGTCAGCGTGGCCCCAGGTCCCACAGGGTCACAGAAGGATCGGGGATGTCTGAGTGTCGCAGAGCTCGCAGGTATCGGAGTGGGGAAGCCGGCTACAGAGACAGAGCCGAGGAGTGAGCTCTCAGCTCGGGGTTACCTTGGACCGGTCGCAGGCGGGGTGAGCTTGGAGCGTGGCCGGAGGCCAGGGAGACAGGAGTGATTGGGGCTTTTCTCTGAGGGTGCACTGAGGAGTGGGGCCCCAAACTCTTGGCTCCTCCGGGCCGGAGATTGGGAAGTCGCCATTTTCATTCCCGTCCTCCGGACTCTACGGAAAGCGCTCAGGGAACAAAAGCTCCCGAAAACGAAACCGAGCGGATTACTTAGCCCGGCCCCTGGTAAGGGCGGTGCAGCTCTGCCTCGGGCAAAGACACTTGAGAATCACTACAACAGGCCCCTCCCCCAGAAGATCAAAAGAAATCCAGCCAAGACCAAGTTCACTTAACAAGGAGAGCAGCGAAATCCCAGAGGAGGAGAAAGCAAAGCATGGAATTCATGGCTTTCTCTCCATGATTCTTTAGTCTTGCAGTTAATTTAATTTTTTCGTTAATTTTTTTTTTCTTTTTTTCTTTTTCTGATAAGTTTTTTTTTAACTTTTACCCTTTTCTTTCTTAACATTTTTTAACTAGTCTATCTTAACAATACCTTTCCAAAAAAATAATAATCTTTTTTGAACCTCCATTATTATAGTCATATTTTATCCTACATAGCATTTAACTTTATTTTTTGTATTCACATAAGGGTTTTTTCTTCTAAAAAATTTGGGGTACAACTTCCTCTACTGGATCAAAATATACCCTAAATCTAGCTCCGGGCTTGTTTCCAGCCGGAGCAAATTCTCTCCACTTTCTTTTTCTTTATTCTCCCAACCAACTTACTTTATCAACTCCTTTTTTAAGAAATTAAAAAAATTTTTTTTGTTTTGTTTTTCATCCTTATAGGCATATTCCATCCCTTCATTGTGTTTACCCTTATATACTTTTTTTCATTCTTTAAAATTTTGGGAGGTACTTTCTTCTAAGAAACCAAAATGCCCCACAATTAAGTGGGTGACCCTGTTCTAGTCACCAGTCTAATATATATATATTCTTTCCTTTTTTATATTTTTCTTTATTTTCTTTTTTTAATTTTTTTTTTTCTGAACTTCTTTTTATCCCCTTTCTGCCCCTGCCACGATTTGAGGTCTCTTCTAATTTGGTTAAAGCGCACTTTCCTGGGGCCTTTGCCACACGTTTAGTATTTTATTGGCTCCTTCATATACTCTTATCTGGACAAAATGACAAGGCGAAAATCTCACCACAAAAAAAAGAACAAGAGGCAGTACCGAAGGCTAGGGACCTAATCAATACAGACATTGGGAATATGTCAGATCTAGAGTTCAGAATGATGATTCTCAAGGTTCTAGCCAGGCTCAAAAAGGCATGAGAGATATTAGAGAAATCCTCTCTGGAGATATAAAAGCCCTTTCTGGAGAAACAAAAGAACTAAAATCTAACCAACTTGAAATAAAAAAAGCTATTAGTGAGGTGCAATAAAAAATGGAGGCTCTTATTGCTAGGATAAATGAGGCAGAAGAAGGAATTAGTGATATAGAAGACCAAATTACAGAGAATAAAGAAACTGAGCAAAAGAGGGACAAACAGCTACTGGACCACGAGGGGAGAATTCGAGAGATAAGTGACACCATAAGATGAAACAACATTAGAATAATTGGGATTCCAGAAGAAGAAGAAAGAGAGAGGGGAGCAGAAGGTATATTGGAGAGAATTATTGTAGA
>PISX010014280.1:0-25263 GCA_004024625.1 Mellivora capensis
CAGCACAGGGACATTAGAGACTTACATATAACCCTTAAATTTGTTGAGGTGGTTGTTGGGCTTCTCACACACGATGGTGTTGCAGAAATGTTCGGGTTCGAACTGTACGTCCTGTGAGGGAGAGAACAGCAGGAGGGCATTACATCAGAGGGATCTAGTTTTACTAGGAGAGCTAAGCACTGTTAAAACCATCACAGCTAAGGCAATCCCTGCTTTGTCACATCATGATAGTTGTAGAACGTTAGAAGAAAACCGAAATCCTCAGTAAGAAGGAGGAAGCAGATGCACTGGAAATGCTGGCAAGTTGGAAGCATGGCAGAGGGAGGTCCCTGCCCATCCCACAATTCTCTGGCAGGCTTGGATTTGAGTTTCCAGACCAGCGCCATCCAGCAGAACCTGCAGCAATGATGGAAGTGTTCTAAGTCTGTGCGCCCAATATGGAAGCCCCTCATCCCATGGGGCTACTGAAATGTGGATGTATGACTGAGAAACTGATTTTTAGATTTTATTTCACTTTAATTAAATGGCTACCTGTGGCAAGTGGCGACCACATTGGGCAGCACAGACACAATCAAAAAGAGATTATAAATTGCACCACCTAGAAGTGACCAGAATTAATATTCTTGAGTATATAATTACTTGTAGCATTTGAAAAAATATAATTTAAAAAATATACCAACGCATACATCTATGTATGGGTATACATACATTTATAACATTTCAAAAAATGAGATGGTGTTCATGTAAACTGGAAATTTTTACATCTTAAATTTTTTACACAACTTTACTAACACCTGCATAGAAACCTGTTGTATGAATGCCACCATATTCATTTCACCATTTCACTATGGCACATTTATATTGTCTCAATTTGTTTTTCTATTGTGAACATGCTGTGGAAATTGTAGCTAATAAAACACAATAAACAGCATTTACTGTATTCATTTCTGCCAGATGTTATGATGAGAACTTTGCATATATTATTTATTTTTAAGCTTACAATTATTCTGTGAAGTAGAAATACCAATTATCTCCTCTTTAGGAATGGAAAAACCATGGCTCAGAAGGGTAGACAGGCTGCCCATGGCTGTCCCAGGACTGGGATTTGAATCCAAGTCTGACTGGAGGACCCCTGTCCTTTACTTGCACAGCACGCTGTCCCCCAGTGAACATTCCCATAGCAAAGTACTTCAGACACATGCTTGCCTTTTTCTCCATGATTTCTCTTTCATTAGGTTATCTCGGTATAGAATTTTACAATCCAGTGGGGGAGGGGCACAACAGGAGGAGGGGAGATCTTGATTTCTACGCGCATGGGCTAATACTCCTTTTACCTCTTGAGCCTCAGTCTCCCATCTGTGGAATGGGGCTAACTCCACCTTCCCTGTCCGTCTCATTTGTTTCCCAGCAGACAGAATCCACATGGAAAGTTTCAGCAGATGTAACATGCCATGCAGTAGAAGGAAGGAATGCTAAAGGTGGGGTGAGAAATGGTTTCTTGGGTAGAGCTTTTAGCATGGGGACTGAATTTATTGCTGAAAGTTTCAAGGTACAGCTGTTCAAAGGGGCAAATTGATTAGAAGAAATGATAGCATTTTCTGGCTTCGTATAAATATACTGTCCATTGGATCTGTGGGGGCGCCAACATAAATAAACTCTCCACTCACTTGAAATAAATTACCCATCCAGGAGTTTCTAAAAATATGGCCCTTTTCTCTCCAGGTATCGATTCTTTCAGGGACAAACACTTGCCGAGTCCTGAGATGATGACAAATCACGCTGTAATTTCTCAGCTGCTTTCATGCCCCTGATTAAGCCGTGCGCTTCACTCCGATCCATACCACTCAGCTCATTGCTGGCTTTCTAAATCCAAACTCATTTCAGGTATGAGTGGCAGCGGGTCTCAGAGCTAATGATTCTGCTGCAGTGAGTCCCGGGTGTCTGCAGAATCCTACCTACTCGGCAGATGCTGGCAATGTGAGGTTGGCCTCCCTTGTCCCTGTGCTGGGGCTTCCCAGGGACCTTCTTCCTCAAGTGTCCCTTGTTCTCGTTTTCTTCTGGGCACTGGCCTTGGGTCCTCTGTCCATCTCCCTCTTTTTCTGAGGAGGTGACCCTTTCTAGCTACCTGTCCCCTGGGCTCCTTACTTTCTTCCCCAAAATGGGCTGTAAAGAGGGGCATGTGGGTCTTGCTATCTTCAAAGATAAACTCTGGGAATTGCTTGCTTTGAAGGACTTGCTGTAGTCACTCCAGGGAGCTGCTAGGTGAGTCCAAGGACAGGAGGGCATGGAGGGACATGCCAAACCCTACAAGGTCCTTATGTTAGCCTTGTTCAGGAGTTTCTGATTCCCTTCTGATTTATTACAGCACAGATTTTCATAACTTGTGGATGAAACCCACCTATCCAACATTTCTTTCTGATTCAGCTCTTTATCGAAGAAAGCCCCACAAATAACCAAAACGGCCTGGGGAGCCATCAGGGTCCAGGAAAAGATAGCCCCTTTCTGGAGAGGAGTGTGTGTGTCTCTGCCACCCTTCAGGCCAGACCCTCCTCCCTCAAACATTTACTATACGCCAGGCACCTGTCGTTAAGTTCTCGCAGTGACTGTAGGAGACTTTGACAGATGTGCAAATAGAGACTGAAGTAAAGCGATTGTCTTAGGGTTGGTAAGCAACCGCGGTAACTGTGGTTCACATCATTGGAATCCAAAGCCAATTATCATCACTGTTGTCTCTGTGGTCATCATCGTGACCATCATCAATACATTTAATCCTCTCTGTCCTGTTTTTATTATTATTGCTTTAGCACTTATGAATGCTTGTTATGTGCTAAGAACCAACTAAATATTTTATACATGCTATTGCCTTTAAATCATGTAATAACTCTGTCAGAAAGGGGCTATTATTGTTATTTTTTTTAAAGATTTTATTTATTTATTTGACAGAGGGCACGAGAGCACAAGCAGGGGGAGTGGTAGAGGGAGAGAGAGAAGCAGGTTCCCCACTGAGCAGGGAGCCCAATGCGGAGCTCCATCCCAGGACCCTGAGATCATGACCTTCACTGAAGGCAGAGGCTTCCCTGACTGAGCCACCCAGGTTCCCCAGGCAGAGACTGTTACTATCTCTATTTTACAAGTAAAGGAACTAAGATTAAGGAGACCCTGTAATTTCCCCAAAGACCTACAGCTAGCAAGGTGAGAAGGCAAGCTTTAACTACAGGACTTCTGATGCCATACACTTTGCTCTTTTAACGATGGTGTTATTTTGATGCACAAAGGAAAGATTAGTGTTTAAGATCTCCCTTTGGGAGGGGGGTGGATGGATGAGGTAACTGAGGGATGGACATTAAGGAGAGCATGTGATGTAATGAGCACTGAATATTATATAAAACTGGTGAGTCACAGACCTGTACCTCTGAAACCAATAATACATTGTATGTGAATTAATTGAATTAAAATAATTTTAAAAATTAAAAAAAAAGATCTCCCCTTGGCTCTATTTCCTTTCCTGTGTTTCTTTTCCATTTTCTATAATTGAAGTACCTAATATAATAAATTCATAAATGTGGAATTAAAAAACAAACCCAAAAAACTGCTCATAGGGATAGAGAATGGATTGAGGGTTGCCAGAGGTGGGGGTGGGTAAAGAGGGTCAAAAGGTACAAGCTTCTAGTTAAAAAATAAGTAAGTCATGCAGTGCAATGTACAGCAAGGTGACTATAGTTAATAACATTGCATTGTATATTTGAAACTTGTTAAGAGAGATCTTAAAAGTTCTCATCACAAGAAAAAAAATTATAACTGTGAGGTGATGGATGTTAACTAGACTTATTGTGATTTCACAATATATACAAATATCAAATCATTGTTTATATACCTAATACTAATATAATAAGTCAATTACATCTTAGTAAAAAAAATAAGCAAGTCCCAATGCCTGGAAATCATCATTATAATCATCATGATCACCTCACCCTTCTTAATGGGAGTCAAGGAAGCAAGAAAAATCTAAACTATATCATATTGTCATGCTGACCTTTGATTTGCCTCCATTAAATGCTTTTATTTGATTGCTTCTAAAAGACTTTTACATTTTATGAAAGTTGTTTCTTAGAGTCATTGGCTTGGTCTCATCCTTTTTTCTAGTATCTACATAAACATCTAGTTGGTAGGCAGTCAAGGCATTTCTAGACCAGGATATCTCAACTTTGGCACTACTGACATTTGGGGCTGGTTAATTCTTTGATTTTAGCAGAATTCCTGGCCTTTACCAAGCTCATACCAGTAGTACCCTCTCTTTCTGCCAGATATGATGACCAAAAATCTTTACAGACATTTCCTGGGGGTAGAACTGAGAATTGCTCTAGAACCAATTCCAGGCTAAGGAGATATAAAGTTGCCAAGATTGAGAACACACTCTATCCTATCTGTCCATCAGGAGAGGACATGATAGGATTTTTTCCCTCTTTTCTTTTCTCTTCAATTGGAAAAAAAAAGGTTAGATTTTATGACTGGGAGTTCCTAATGACCGAATGATGAGAAATCTGTATATACCACTCTATCCTATAGATACCACAGATACTATGTATAAGCATTGTGGAGGTTTCCTTACAATATATGTACCATGCCAAGGTTAAAAATAAAAGGGGATTGATAATGAAAAGAAATGAATTCATTGTCTAAAATCTAGTAGAAAATATTTAGAATATACCACAACTAGTAAGAAATGCAATGTGTTGTATTTTCCAAGTGTATTTGCACTTTAAAGCAGGGTACCTTTGAAGGGTAGAGGTTAAGATACTACCTAAATTGTGACATTCTTTTGAGGAGATATATATGTGTATATATATCTCCTCAAAAAATATGTATATATTTAATTTTTTTAAGCTTTTAAGAAGGTTTTTTTTTTTTTTTTTGCCACCTCCTCTATGAAGTCCATCCAAATCCCCACAGACTGTTCCACCCCAACCAATGAGAATTTGTCCATTTTATGTGCTTCCTTGCCACACTACTTTTGCCTCCATTAACACTTCCTTTACTGCCAACCTCCTCTGGGGCATCTCCCATAATGCCTTGAGGCAACAGGCATACCATCGAGATTTGTTGAGAGGTTAGTCCTGGAGAGGGTGGTGTGGGGAATGTATATATTGAAAGGTGATGGATGAGGAGATAAAGGAAGACCTCTCTGTAAAGACTGCCCAAAGCAATTAAGAAGAGCCCCAGGGACAAATATTAACTTTGATTCATGGGAATAGGACTGCTTCTTGTAAGGAAATTCTTTGGCTCAACTTAAAAAAAAAAAAAGTAGTTAAAGAACTAGATCCCAACATTCCAACATGGGCCAAACTAGTCTCCAATTCATCCATCTATTCATTTATTCGTTCACTCACTCATTCATTCATATATTCAAAAATTTAATTGAATTCCCATAATATATAAGCCACAGGGGAAAGTGAGAGAGAATCAGAAAGAATGGAGAGGTTTTTGACACAAATCAATTATTGTAGTCATAAAACAACTCAAAGTTCCCAGTTTAGCCCAGGTACGTCAACGGCAGTATCTGGGAAAGCAGGTGAAAGTGGGCCAAGTTCGAGTGTGTGATGACTCTGTGGGGTTAAGGTATCCTCACTGACTTATGACCCAGAATCAACAAGCTGCATCCTCCGAGGCCCATGGAAGGCCGAGGTTTAACAAAGAGGCTGAAGTATGTTCCAGTAACAAGAATGGGCCATTTCCCCTGCACTAGTCTCAATTTTTACTTTTCTAGGCCTATTTTCCTCTATTCTTCATAAATGAATTTCATGTTGATTCATAAATATGATTACATATGTATGAAGATGTTTCAAAATTGTTTGTAGTGGGCAGTTGTTTTCTGGCTACCTGCCTTCCAGTCGACTCCCTTTTCATTAAAAGTCCTTTCACTTCCTTTTGGGAAACTACCTCTCCTCTGTGGTTTGTAATCTTGATGGGACTCTACGGTCAAGAGGCCCTGCCCCTTAGACTCTCCCACTGTGGGACTTTGACTTGAGTGGAATGACTCAAGGAAGAAAAAAACCATGGAGATCATTAAGTAGTTGGTGCTCCCAATACTTGGCCATTGCACTGAGGCTTCCTGGTTCTTGTTTCTGAACCTGGGTTTTCAGCTTTCCTTTGATTCTGTGAGCCACATGGTATGCTTCTTCCCCTCCACCCTACCTGCCCCTGCATTTTTGCAAGGATACTATTTTGCTTAAGTTAGCCAGAATAATTTCCGTCTCCTGCAAATAAAGAAGTCTAATCAAAACAGTGGCCTATTCAGTCCCATGGATATATCTTGGCCTTTAAAAAAATAATGATTTTTATTTATTTGGTAAAATTGCAGTTCACAGAATGCTTTCCCTTATTGACCTGATTTTATTCAATCTTCCCAGCTCTCCTGTGAAGTGCTGAGGACAAGTTTGCCCCATTTTATTGGAGAGAAAATTGAGTGTTGCTTGTATTAAGTAGCTTGTCTAAGTGTACATAGCCCATGAGCACCCAAGTTTGTCTGATTCTAAAGGTTATAGATGTTCTTTGCTTGGCATTAGCATTTAATGCTGTCTGCCCAAAGGAAAAACCCTCTTGGCCTTTCCTTTATCATGCTTTCTTTGTAGGTTTTCCATATTGATAACTCTCTTAAACTTTTATTGCCAGGCCCAATAGGACCCATGTGTCCACCACAGACTGTAGCAATCTGTCTTGCTTGGGACAATTCTTAATATCCATGTCATTCACTTGGAACTTATAATATCTTATGCTTCTAATTGCTAAATACCAAGCTATTTCTATAAGCCAGCTGGTAGATTACACATTGCAGCTTGTCTATAAATCCCTATATGCAGCAGGATGTTGTCCAGAGACAGCAGAAACATAAGTCTCATACATGGTTTTCTAATTTCCTTCTTTAAAAAAAAAAAGATTTTATTTATTTGAGAAAGAGAGAGAGAGCACGAAAAGGGGGAGGGGCAGAGGGAGAGGGAGAAGCAGACTCCCACTGAGCAAGGAGCCTCATGCAGGGCCCGATCCCAGGACCTTAAGATCATGATCCGAGCTGAAGGCAAATGCTTAACCGACTGAGCCACCCAGGCACCCCAGTTTTCTGATTTCTTTAGGAATTCTTGAGATCAGTAAATTCATATTTTATATCAATTCATAAATTCATATCAAATCCAAATTCATAGTACCTTTTTGTTTTATTTTCTTAAGTAATGGACAGTGAAAGGACAATTGCTTTCAGGTCAGAGGGCTTAGGCAGGGCAAGGTTATCAAAGATTTTTGATAGTCACAAAGGGTCTTTAAATTAAAAAAATAGGTACCCATAGTCTTAAGTTCTTAGAGGAGAGAAGTACATTTTACATCACCTTGAAACGCCTCCATAGCTATGAGGAGATACTCAAGAAAGATTCTGTTAACTGGAAATCAGCTAAAGAAATCAGCTAAACTCCGTAAACAGAGAATATACTTATTTATGGAGTTTTCACTTTGAGCCTGTGAAAAAGAAGTATTGAACCAGGGATTGCCAAGCTTCTGTGCAGCTCTCACTCTGTTTCTACATGACCCTCAGGCTAGATGACTAGAAAAACCAGCCCATACCAGGGAGAGGATGACAAAGCAGAACTAGCTCATTTGTGGAGCGTTCCTGTAGGTGGAGCAAGGTTTCAGGACACACAGACCACACCCCCCAGGTGGCTACCCAGGAGAGACACTGCCGGCAACCTTAGGAGGACACTATTTAAAGTTTTGCTTTTTTTTTTTTTTTTTTTTTTAAAGCTTATTAGTTTGGATAATGCTGGAATCAAATGTTCTTCATGCCCTAGCTGCTAAGCCAGGTGACCAAGGTTTCCTTCCTGGCATACAAATTAGACGACCCTCTGATTTCTGAGAATTCCATCTGAAAACTAATGACAGTTACCAGCATTCGATAACCTTCCTGCTCCCGGTCGAGTCAGAGTTCTTTTCAAGATAACCGGCAACAGAGTGACTGGCAGTTTCTTTCCTTTATGACTCTGGGTGAGATCGTCTGCATTATGCAACCACCCTTGGTCTCCCTGCCTGCCCAAGAGATTCCTGCTAAAGCGCACAGATAGGGCTGCAGGGCTGTGGATGGGAGATTCTATCTAAGGATCCCTTACAGTCTTGTGTGGACTTTATTCAAGGGGACAGATATTCTGATTCTTATTCAGGGCTAAGACTAAATTTAAGCTTGAGATTGTGCTATGACATTTTCTAACCTCTAAGGCAGGGGTTTGGCATGCCAAGCGAATACTGGAAAAAGAATGACTTCTTCTGTCATTCTTAGAAGGAACCAATTACTAATTATTTGTGGGATTGTTTGTTAATCATTGTCTTTGTGATTCCTTGTTAGAGTATACAGTCACAGCCTGTATCTCCCTTGTTTAAACCTGAACCCCTAATACACACTAAAGCACCTGACACAGAGGACCCAATCCATCGGTATTTGGTGAATGAATGAGGGACTGCATGATGCCTGAAATATGCCCACCAGATGGGCAGTGGTGCCTTCACAGGCCATTGCACAGACAGACCTTTTCTGCATACCTTTTTCTGGCTATGGATAACTGAGACAAAAGAAAATGAGATGAGAGCCAATGTTTTGTACCTTATGTTTCTGGCAAAAGAAGTCACAGAGAAAAGAGTATGAATTCTGATTTGAGAAACTTTTTATTCAGTTGTTCACAAAAGATATGATCGTAGTGTGTCACCCCAATAAACAAAAACAAAATGATCTGGCACAGTATCTGGCAATAAAAGGACCTCATCGGATACTGGTTGGAAAAGTTAATTCATTGAATGAACTACAGTGAGGCAGGCACAATGGTTGAGAGTGACAAAAGTGGTCGATGGAAGCACAGAGGAAGGAACGATTTACTCTGGGTACATTACAGAGGATGCTGTGTACGCAGAGATAGGGCAGATAGATAAGTTAGATACATATAGCCCTGATTCATAATATGTATTTAATGGACATTCATTGGTGAGCTGCTCAGAACCCTCCTGCTCCATAGGCTAATCTCAACCATAAAGTCCAAGTAGAGGATGCTGCTCTTAGAATCCTTTCCCTCCAGCCAGAGTTAATTGGTTGGTCTAAGGATGGGTGCACAGTATGAGCCAGGCCAATCAGTCCCGTCTTTGGGATACCTTTCAATTCAGGAAAGTTTCCCAGTCCTTCTCTGGAGGTGAAGCTGTGAGTGTTAGGTCTATTTGTGAGAGATGAAAGCCAAACATGGAGAGAAACCCAGAAAAGAAACGAGGGTTGCACTGATGGATTCTAAATTTCTGGTTGACACTACTCTAAGGCCCAATTCACCTTATTTTCTTTCAGTAAATTATCTTTCTGTCAAGGCTACTATCAATCAGAGTTCTGTCACATGCAATGAAGAGTCTTGCCTAATCCTTATACTAGATTGGTATGATTCTCCTTTGAGATGTCAAATAGTTCCCACACTGGCCTGAAATATTCCCAGTTATCCCTGGTGGTTATGACTGTGAAGGCCACTATTCAAAGGTAAATATGTTCTCACAGTATATGGAGATAGTGGGGAGGAGGAAAAGTTTAAACTATCATCTATTAACACTTTGCATGATTATGTCTTTCACATAACGTAGCAGTGCTTCCTCACAAGGCCCTGAAGGGACAAAAATAGAAAAAGCCTTTTTAATAGAAGTTTCCAAATACTGCTAAACACTGGGAAGGGGAGGGGTTCTCCCATGTTTGTGTTTTGTGTGTGTGTGTGTGTGTGTGTGTGTGTGGTGCTCATGCCCTAGAACAACTCTGGAGGAGAGGGTGGCCAAAAATAGGTCAGAGGGCTATCAAAAATAAAAGTAAGTTTTTTTGTAGGGTTATTTCCTTCATGGTATAATTATTATTATTGCAAATAATTACAACCAAAACTTGTATAGTTGTAGTATTTTCATATCTATGAAAATCGTATTTATTTGAGAAAAAAATATACACACAAAGGGATCTACGAATTACTTCAGCAATGGGAAAAATAATCATGTACATCTGAACTGAGTTCCAATTTTGGCGTAATACTGCATTTGTGGGGGTAATCTTTGATAAGATTTAATTTTTCTGCAATTGTTTCCTCGTCTTGAAAATGTTATTAATTCCTTTCTTTTCTACTTCCAAGGATTATTGTGAGTGTCAAATATCCAAGGGGACTGTGTGGTAAAATAGGTTGTGTAGTACAGTGGCTAAGGACTTTGCCTAATGTGAGAGAAGGGTTTACATATTTGATACTGATGAGGCTGTGTAAAGACCTCTAGTCCTGAATTTCAGGTATCAGCATAAATCTTGATTATTTAATCTTTAAAAAGTCCTAGTTGTGTCCATTTAAATGGCATGGAAATAATGATCAATCCAATAGCTATATATACCTCCGACATGGCTTATTGTGATTTCTAAATCCCATTTTACATAGAAAAGGACTCAATTTAATAAGACTACAGGGGTCATGAAAAAGAGCTCAGGAGCCAACTCATAGAAGGTCTCACTGGCTAAAAATGGGGTAATCAATAAAGATAAGAACTACACTGATTTCACACATATCAAATCTGTTTAAATCCATCAGTGCACATTGATACTAAAAAAGACAAACTCACTTGTCACCTTTTGCAAGATGGGAGGGAATCAATTCATGCAATAGTGACATATACACTCTCAAACACAAACCTAACCTGAATCAGATTTAGGCATGAGCTCTAACTGCTAATTTGTGGAAATATAATGAACAGGGAAACATGTTTAAATGACACAGCTGGGAGTCAATGTGATCAGCAAAATGCAGACTGTAGGAAATTTTTCAGGACCAACAACCTGATTTATTCAGCAGCAAAAACTGAATATACAGGAAAAACAAAAAAAGAAAGCTGAGCAGGGAACTCCTAGAGTAAAAGAGAAACTTATCTAGGTCTTTAGACTTGGATTCTTATTCAAACAAACTGGAAAACATTGAACACTGACTTCAAAGCTGACATCAAGAAATTAATGCTAATATTTTAGGAGTGACAATGGTATCATTGCATGTTTTAAAAATCGTATCCTTGAGAGGTAGATTAATTAAAGTATCTACAGGAGAAATGCTGCAACACTGAAGTTTATTTCAAAATAATTTGCAGAGTAAAGAGGGTGAGGTTATAGATAAAACAAAATGGGCTATGAGTTGATTGTTGAAATTGGGTGATGGGCACATTAAAGATTCATCATACTATTCTCCCTACATTTGAATGCACCTGAAAATTTCCATAATAAAATGTTAAAGTAAGGGGCACCTGGGTGGCTCAGTGGATTAAGCCTCTGCCTTCTGCTCAGGTCAAGATCTCAGTGTCCTGGGATTGAGCCCCGCATCGAGGCCCACATCGGGCTCTCTGCTCAGCAGGGAGACTGCTTCCCCCTCCCTCTCTGCCTGCCTCTCTGCCTACTTGTGATCTCTGTCTGCCAAAAAAAAAATAAATAAAATCTTAAAAAAAAAAAAAGAAAAAAATGTTAAAGTAAAATAATTCTGCCTGAGTTTAAATCCAAGCTCAGCTCACTGCTAGGAGGGTTACTTAACTGTTCTTGCCTCATTTGTCAAATGGGGATATTCAAAGTGCCTACCTCGCAGGGTTATTTATGGAGAGGAGAAAAATAATAGGTATAAAACACTTAAGAGACCTGCCCATGGCACACACAGTGTATGATCAATCAACTTATCTGTTGATATCACTTATTATCATTATATATCATGATGTAGATTTTATATTGAAGGGACTCTAGAAAATATGATCTCTGCTCCACATTTAAGCAGTGGTCAATAGGTAGAAAGACTATCATTCTTAAGGGAAACTTGCAACAGCCTACCAGGGGCAGGTCTTATTACAAAATCCCCCAGGAAAGGGGATTTTTCCTCTGGTTCTCAGGGCAGGCAGGGTTGAGAGGATAGCTACCTTTTGCTTCTTTCTAAGTGTGTCATCACTGAAATGGGAGGGTGATAAAGGACTCCCTATCCTCCCTCAAGTCTTTCAGCAAAGTGCTCTGCTGCCTAATATGTTAAAGTCAGTGCACACATTCACTGTAGAAGATCCGAGCTCCAGCGGTTCTTCCTAACTGAGAAAATGGCTTAAAATCACTAACCTTCATGGAAGGCAAGCTAGTTAAAAGGGAGAGTCAATTAAAAATCTTTAATTTGGGCAATAAACAGATAAACACAATTATTACATCAGTCGATGATGCCCTAAGCCAGAGTTTTCAATTTTTTGCTGTGCACGGCAGTCACATGGGGATCTTGTTAAACTGTGGATTCTGGTTGAGTTTATGGCAGGGCCTGAAATTCTGCATTTTTAACAAGCTCCCAATTGACAATGAAGAGACTTACCCACATATCACACTCACCATGGTAAGCACTTGACTGGCCACTAGGAAATGATCTGACACATGTTTTAGTAGGACTTAAGATTCAACGATTTGGATAATAGATAGCCACGAATATGTTTCATCTGAAATATTAATTGGAAGAATTCATTTCTGATTTTTTGGCTTTGGTATTTTCTATTTACCAAAAAATGGGCACGTAATCCTTCTTAGGTATTAAATGCTTCCTACCCATCTTGGAAATCTTTTTAAGAAGAGATTTTGGGTATCAGAATGTCATCAAAGAGAGAATGGTACAATTTAATTCTCTAATAAAGTCTTCTGACCTGCTCAGCAGACCTTAGCATAAGCCTAATTTTGGATTCCTTCCCTTTCCTCATCAATGGGGTGTGGGAATAAATATTTTAAGAACAGGTCAATAATTTTGTGAATTCAAAGATCACCCAGCACGATAAAATTCTAAATTGAAAAAAAAAGTTGGCCTTGTCCAACTTGAATTCTAAGAAAAGGATTTTGAAAATGACTCTTTGGCAACCTTGAGAATGATGTGACTTGTCACAGGAGAAAGATACTTTTGAGAAGCTCTTTTATGTTTACGATTTCATTTGAACCTATATAGGAAAGGGGAGGATGAATTGCCTAGGTCCTTCTCTGTTTACTGTTCAGCTACTGTGATCATGCATGCTCCACAATCCAGGTTAGTTTTTCTCCCAAATTTTCACGGGAATGCTAAAATTATTGTGCCAAAAAATAGTTCTGAAAATTCAGGGTTAAAGAAAATTTAAAGATCTGTTGACTGCAGATCATCTCAGAGACCTTGCTATTTTTTTTTTTTTTTAAGATTTTGTTTGACAGAGATCACAAGTAGGCAGAGAGGCAGGCAGAGAGAGGGGGGAAGCAGGGTCCCTGCCGAGCAGAGAGCCTGATGCGGGGCTCGATCCCAGGACGCTGGGATCATGATCTGAGGTGAAGGCAGAGGCTTAACCCACTGAGCCACCCAGGCACCCCGAGACCTTGCTATGTTGATGTACATTGGGCCCTCTAAGAGGGGTCCACAGGACACAGTTTTTCCAATCAGATTTGACCATGAACCCTGTTTTCTAAGAACTATCTCTTGAGATAAGCATTTGGCACACTCTGCCTTGAGAAATGCTGATCTAAGGGAGCTGGGACAAAGTTTGCTTATCAACTCTAAATTAAAAAAAAATAATAATCTCTCATCATCTTTAAGACGGTAAAAATGGGTATGGGTGTACAGATGGGGTGGGAAGTTTCTATAAATCTCTGTTAGTAGAAACCCTTCTGACAAGGTGAAGGTCTTAAAGTCATTAGCGGTTAGAGGGAAAACTAAGAAATGCTTTTTTTTTTAAACTTATTTTTTACTACTTATTTTTTATTAGATATTAAATTACTTATTTTTTAAGATATCAAATTTCCTAACAAACCACATCTGTAGGTGCTCAAAATTTTCTCTGAGACAATAGTGAAATATTCTACTTCTATTCCTCAGTTTTATTTTGTAAAATGAGGATAGTAATATCCACTTCATAGGGTGGTTGCAGGGACTAAAAGAGACAATATATAGGCTGGTTGCAGGGACTATAAGAGACAATGTATGGAAAAGCACAGGCACATCTAAGGAGCATGGAGATGGTAGTTTTGCTTTTATTATTAAAAGTGTTTTTTTGTGAGTGCTTGAGGTGACATCTTCCCTTTGTCATACAGGTCTTCAAAAAAGCTGGTATGTGGTAGGTTCATGGCAAGATCATATGGGAGAGCATTTAAAAAATATGCATGCCTGACCCCTACTCAGAGAGCCATAATGTAGTGATAATGGGGAAGAATGCATATATATTTTTAAAAGTTTCTCCCTGTGGTGATGATGGTACATCATCTTGAACAACTGTAAGATATTTGGACCAAATCCCTACATTGTGATCCTACATCTCCTGCAGTAGTCCTAGAGTATGTTATGTGGAACAAAAGTTCTCTGTGGTGAAATGGTTAGAGATGCTACATACTAGTCCCCGTCCTCTCTCCTTGAGCTTTCTTAAATTATCTGAGATGTCGGGCAGTACTATGTGAAATATTTGAAAATTTGTAACCTACTGTCTTCTGCTTTATGATTTTGCAACATATATTTTTCCTGCAACTCTCATCAATGTCTGTCCAACACATTTGAGAAATGCTATAGTAAAGAGTTAGAAGAGAATTCTACTTATGTTCAGAGATCTTTTCATGCTGACATAAGGAAGAAGCAAGGTAGCAAAGAGCAGCCCAAATTCCTCCTTCTTAGGGAGCTGGCTGAGGCTACTTTTTAATTTTTAAATTTTAATTATTTATTTATTTAAAAGATTTTATTTATTTTTTGAGAGAGACAGAGAGTGACCAATGGAAAGACTGAACCTGCAAAATAGCAAGAAAAAGCAGATGGCAGCAAAGTGGTCACGGTGGTTTCCATGCCCAGGGTAGTAAATACAGCTGAAGTAGCAGTAACAGACCATTTATTATGGGCCTACTATGCACCAAACCTTACATTTTGTTCCTTACTTTCTTTATCTCCTCTGAATCTCAGAGCAGAACTAGGGAAGAACTATGTAGGGGTGAGAGAACAGGTTTCTGAGGACTGAATCAATCACACCAAAGAGATTTTTCAAGAACTGCTCATCTGGTGCTTGGATAGAGGCAAAGTGAGGTATGACAAGTTGTCACAGTTGTCAAGTTGTCATTGAAACTTCTAGAAGTTTCAATCTAGATCACTGAACTCTAGTTCAAGAGAATCTCTGAGGAATGAAGCACTTGCCTTTTTCCCCTAAATCCCTGACTCATCTAATTTCTCTCCCGCTGAAGGCTGACAGAGTGAAGAAACTGATAGAATTTCATTTTTTTCCACAGACAGAAGAAGGTTCTAGATTAAAAATCAACCCTTTCAAAAGGAATTTTAATTGAAAATTGGAATATCACATCTAGTTTCAATTTATCAACACATATTGCCTCTGAACACCACTGACATTTACTGCTAGCTATTTATGGGTTTCTTACTATGTGTCTACCTTTATGTTAAATAATTCCTATACATGTCCTTTAGTCTTCAGAATCATCCTAATGGAGAAGGACTATTTTGTACCCATTTCCCAGATGAGGGAATAAAGATGTGAGAGAGTAGTAACTTGCTTGAGGTGAGAATACTAATAAATGGTTGGGTTGGACTTTGAGTTCAGTTCTGTCAGCCTCCAGAACCTAGGCTCTTAACCACCCAACAGTTGTAACTTCCTTATGATGTCTACGGTACCATACACGTAAGTATATGGGTGTTAACTAAAAGTGGTGATGATCATTCCCTGTTTCTCAAGGAGATAAGGTAAGATGTACACAAGTGGAAAAATAGTTAGCAATACCTTCCTGTAGGTTATATTGGAGTAAAAGTAGTTCTGGAGAAGATTCAGAGAGGAAGTGGTTGAGGGAGTGGAGCTGGGGAGGATGGGCAGGGACTGCATAAGCACGGAAAAGTGAGTTAGTCCTAAGGGTAACTGAAGAGATATTAGACTCTTCAGAGCACAGAACACAGTTTCATTAATAGAGTGAGACCCCACTTAGGAATTCTGAGGCTTTCAGGAAGTTAGTCAACTTTCCTAAGGCTATTTCCCCATCTGTGATAAAGGAATAATAGCCAGCAAGAGGCTTGCTGGGAAGATTAAGTATACCTAAGTGCTTGGGAAAAGGAGGCATCCCCTACTCTTTCCTCTAGCTACCAGACTAAGTTCAATTTCCCAGTAGAGTTGGCTTGCTTCTTCCCTTTGACCTCATCTATGAAGATGTTAGGAAGAGCCTTACCTGCTGTGAGAAGCCCTTCACAACACGTCTTTGTTTGAGGTTTGTCTCTCCATCCAGGTTGGCAGTTTCCAGGTGGCAGATCCCACTGGGGTCTGAGGAAAAGAGGAGGAGTATGTCTGCTGGGATGATCTCGTTGCATTTCATTTGGATGAAGTCTCCCACACGCACATCCTTCCAGCATTTCTGCACGTAGCTCCGCTCTTTTCTTGGGTAGAAGAACAATAGTGAGTTTTAAGGTTCTCTAGAGAATTAATAAGTGAATGGAGGAAGGCCTGGCCTGTGCCTAAATATCCCCCAAGCAGCCTGTCACAAGATTGTTTGGTGTTCTACCTTGCCCCAAATAACCACCCTCATAACTCTCTAGAAAAGCTAAGTATGGTCTATAGAATCCCACTAATAGAAGATCTGTCCTCATGAGCCTTTAGAGTTTTGATTGACTGTTGGCTGTAGACTAGGTACTGTGCTCAGCCTTGCTTCCTAGCAGAAGAAAAAAAATTAAAGGAGAAGGTGATTACATAGTCATATTACTTTAGTACTCTTAATATACATCATTTTCCAGAATAGCCAGTTATCAGTGTAGGAAGCAGGGTTGCAAGGAAAGATTGTTCAGGAGTGTTTCTGATTAGGAAAGTGGCCGTAGGAAAGTGAGCATATAAACCATTGTGTAGAAAGATCTGGAACAATGCTGAAATGGAAAATTCTGGACAGGCAGGGAATTAGAAAGATAGTACCAGAAGTTTGACGGGATGGGACCCATGGTAATCATAGAAACAGAGGGTTAAAGAAATCCCAGGAAATTATGAACTTTCTCTTCCCACCCCATTTATCAAGCTCAGATATAAGAGTGGCAGCAATAATCACAAATGTAACATATCTACTGTGCCAAGTACTAGTGATAGTTAATACTTTTTTTATTTGTATAATAGCTTACTGAAATGAATATTATTAGACCCAGTTCACAAATGAGGAAATTGAAGGTCAAAGAAAAATTTCCCAAGGTCTTATAAAAATATCTGAAACCTAAGCCCAGATCCAAGTTGACACCCAACCCAATAGTTTTCAATGCTTGGAGATCCTACCTTCTCAAAAGTATTTTCCTCTTTCCTCAGCTTTTGCACCATTAGCAAAAGGACTCCCTACTACCCAAGTCAAGACATTCCATTTCAAGGAGCTCTCGTCTTAGAAAGCCCTCCTTCTACTTAGCCAATTACTGAACTAGTTCTGCTCTCCTGGGTAATCTATTCCATCTTCTACCATTTTGTAAATATTTTAAGGCATTTATCAGGTATTTCTGGAAGCCTTTTGGACTTGCCAAGTCAATTTTAACTTTCCAAGTGCCCTTCATTACTCTTGTATGACAGTTTCAAGACCTGTCCTTAAAGTGTGGGCTGTTTTGCCTAGGGCTGTATTTGGAAATGTTCCTCTTTAAATATGGGATTTGGAACCAAACCAATATCGTATACACGGTCTTTTCAACTGAGCCCAGCTGATTTTCAGCTGGATACCTCTGAGCCCAGTCAGGCCTACGGAAGCAGGCATTTCTTGGCTGTTTTTCTCCACTGGTGCTGAGTCCCTCTGGCATGTTAATGTTTCTGTTGGAATCTGGGTGCCCTGGTCATGACAAGACTACTCTTTCACAGAGAAAGAGATGTGACTGGAATTTTGCTTTTCCTTTTTAACTTCATAAAAGTCCCTAAGGTGGATAAGGGTTTGAGTTCTTCTTTTCTTCTTTGGTGCCCTCTGGAGAACCCGAAATAAGCCCTCCTAAGACCCATTGTTCTTGTCATAAAAGATCCATGCAGAGGACTCTCCTAATCCCCTGAAATGAGTATGATTTCATCTGGAAGGCCAGTCAAGGAAAGGTCTGATATGAATCTATAAGATAATCAGGGACATTATTACTGGGGAGCATCTTGCCATGCTAAAGACCCACAGAATTCTGTGGACATTCCCATGGCTCCAGAAAGCACAGTAAAGCAGCCACTGGTATAATCAGTCAATGGGCAATATCATCCAAATGACTTATGCCACCACTTCTGAAGATTTGGGGAGCAATGTACCTATGGAATTTTAGTAATAGTAATAGTGCTTCTTTCCAAGGAAAGACATTTAACAGGTTTCTAAACACTTTTTTGATTCCATTAACTTATTTTACCTGTAAAGAATAGGGAAAGTAACCCTCATATTTTTTTCTCAGTGGCATTTCAGAAATATACTTATCTGTTTGTTTCTTGATATATTTGGGGTGGCTACTCCTCAACAAGGAATGTGAATACTACTGTCAAATAATTCATGGTCTCTCTGCTGATTCAGGGAAGGATTTTTTTTTTTTTCTTCAGAGTATAAATGCTTGAGTATAAGGCTACCTAAAGGAACTGGAATGGCCCATACTCTCCCTGGGAGAAGGAACCTCACAGGGTCAAAGAAAGACTAGCTTTCTCTACTGCTTTTGTTGTTGTTCTTCTTTTTGAGAGGGCGCTTAAAACAAAACAAAAAATTCCTAAATGTTATAGCAAAACTCATCCAAGGAATAAAGGATTATCACTCAACCTGTCCACATTCTTCCCCACCTCCCAGCTTTGACTTCTGTGTCCTATCAGATAATGCCTTTGGGGATGATGGGTATCAGTTGATCCCTATAATCTCAGCATTCTGCCTGATATTTGAAATTGAGTTTAGTGAAAATGCCTTAGACTCTGAGAAATATCCTCATTGCCAAAACGTCCAGAGCACACTGGTTCAGAAGATTTGCAAATGCTAGTTGGGATTGCTGCATACGTAGGCATATCAAAGGCAAGGCCAGCATACCCTCATCCATGAACACCGAATCTCATCCTCTCCCTTATTTTTTTTTTTAATAAAAAGATTTTATTTATTTGTTTGACACAGAGAGAGAGCACAGGCAGGGGGAACAACAAAGAGGGAGAAGCAGGCTCTCCACTGAACAGGGAGCCTGATGCAGAGCTCGGTCCCAGGACCTTGGGCATGACCTGAGCCGAAGGCAAATGCTTAACCAACTGAGACACACAGCCACTCCTCGTTCTTCTACCTTCTAATAATGGACTCCACTGCTTATTATGGGATCTGGGCTATTAAGATGGTGGAAGATGAAGAGTTATGGAGATGAGCTTATGGTATATATATATTTACAAGCAGTCACTTCTGTGAGCTGGGATTGAATGTTGTCAATTCCCACTGGGATGATGGGTATAATGAGGTCAGGGATTCATCCAAGATGCAGTAAGTCAGACCAGTCTCTGATTTCTATTATTCCTTAGATCCCAGGGAAGTCACTGCCTTACTAGTAACTATCACTTCTGTCTTTCCTTTAGGTTCATCCTTTCTTAGGATGACATGTGGAAGTAAAGAAACATTCTTAGTCCCTGTTGTAGGCATATCCTCCCTTATGAAAGAGACTGCCCATCTTTGTGAGTGTACACCTGAAACAGGCACATATGCCTTGAAGCACACAACCTATTATGTGTGTCTGGGATAATGAAGCTATAGAATCAACATGATTTTGGGACGTTAGTTTAAAAAAACCTGACGTGTGTGTGCGTGCGCGTGTGTGTGTGTTTGTGTGTGTGTGTAGGGATATGGTTTAGCAATTTAGCTGGTACATAATTTGATGAATTATATTTATATTAACTCAAATATAGTTATGTTCTAGAATCAGAGTCAAATTTTAAAGGAATTTGTGGAGATAAAAAATCAGGAATTTGGAGATAAAAATATCAGGGTAAAAAATGAGACGTTTCATTCTTTCACTTGGCCATTTTGTGCTGGTCTCTTGGTCCTCTGGGTCCATTTTGTCTTGCCGATAGTCAGGCGTGTGAGTGTGTTTGTGGGAAAGGCAAGGATGCATAGCCAAACGGGGTCCAGCCAGAGGAAGTGATGAGTGGCTGAGCCCAGCTGATGCGGAAAAGCAGCATGCTCCTGCATTGAGTGACACCCAGCTGTGGCCAGCAGCTGGCTGGGTGCCACCTGAGGAAGTCATTCGGAACAGCTGCCTCAGGTGGATGACTCCATACACTCTTGATCACCTCCTTGCTCAGTGAGTCACACCTGGGAACCGACTGCTATTTTAGTTTCATGGGGTGTTCACTGCTGTTTAAAAATAAGACAAATCAACATGGCTTGGGATGAAGACTCCATCTGGCAGATTCTGCTTCGAGGAGAAATTAAGTGGAGCTGTGCTAAATGGTTTTCCGAGAGGAGATGGGGCTTATTAAGAGGGAAATAAACAGCAAGAGAGGTTTGTAACCAACTGGATGCCACGGGGAGGCAGGTGAAAGGAGGGAAATGGGGAAGGAGAGGATGCTTAAGGCTCCATTCACCAAGTGTGTGGGTTTTACAAAAAGAGTTTCAAGGAACTAGAGGAGAGAGGATTTATCAGGAGGTTTGGTTGTCTGTGGGACTATCTATTCAAAACAGGATGATGAGCTGACCTCAGCTGTCCTTCCAGAAGCTTAAATGGCAGACGTAGACGAGTCAACATTCCTACCCCAGGATGAAAGAGGAACGCCAGGGAGAATGAGTGTAGTGTAGGGGTTAAGAGTGGGTTTGAAGTTCAGTGTCGCAGCTTATTGCCCATGTGACCCTGGGCAAGTTATTTAACCTCGAGGAGCCTTTGTTTTTTCAGTTGACAGTAATATGTGCACTTGCCTCAGAGGCTTGTTGAAAGGTTTGGTGACATGACCCATGAAAGGGACTGAGCTCAGGGCTTTGAACTGGGTAAGTACGCAATAAATACAAGCTCCTTCGATGATGATGATGATGATGCCAATGATGAGGACAAGGACCACGACAATGATTATTAATATCATGGTGAGTGCTAACTCCCTGCTCTGCCAGGCCCAGCGCTCTCTCCTTCATGCAATTGGGACACCCATTTTATGCCCATGATTGCATTTTATGGCAGGCCCAGCTACACAATATGCAAACACAGGAAACTCTAAAGACTGAATCATTTTCCCAAGTTCAGAAAATAGGGACTCAATCTAGCTGATTGAAGACTTAGGGCTCTGGCTACTGGCACAAACTCCCAGGAAAGAATACCCTTAAAATCAGTGCTGTCCAACAAGTTCATTTGCAGATGATGACACAGCAATTCTAAAGTTGATATAAAGGGGCAAAAGATCCAAAATAGCCAACACAATATTAGAGGAAAAAAATTGGAGGGCTATTACTATCTGACTTCAGGACTTCAAGCTGCAGTAATCAAGGCAGTGTGGTATTGGTGAAAGAACAGATAAACAGATCAATGGTACAGAAGAGATAACTCAGAAACACACACACACACACACACACACACACACACACACCCCACATCTTTGACAGAGGACCAAAGACAATACAATGGAGGAAAGATAGTCTTTTCAACAAATGGTGCTGGAGCTGGATGTCCACAGACAAACAAATGAATTTAGACACAGACCTTATACCTTTCCCCCAAATTAACTCAAAATTTATTATAGACCTAAATGGAAAACACAGAACTATAAGACTTTCAGAAGTTAACATAGGAGAAAATCCAGATGACCTTGTGTATGGTGATGAAAATCTTAATAAACAACAACAACAACAACAGGACAGAAGGGATTTGATGGATTTCCAATTCTACTCCTATTATTCAGGTAAGGCAACTGAGGCTAGGAGTGACCTGGCCAAGGTACACAGTAATAAAGTTTGCTCTAGAACCTATACCCTTTCCATGGTGCCAAGGAAGAGAACCCAGGGCCCTGTGGCTGCGTCAGGAATACTTGTAATGCCCCATTGTTTTGCCAGTGGTGTGTTGAGGTCGAGGCAGTACCAGAGAATGCTTAAAAGCTTTGGAGTCAGGTGAGCCTGATTTGAAACCTGGAACTATCTCTTACATGTGGTGCTCTGAATCTACTGCTTTATTGTCTGACCCTCAATTTATTCATCTATCAAATAGGACAACTAAAATATAGTCTATAGGTTATAGTGAGAGCTAACTAAAATAATATGTGAGAAGTTTTTAATGACTGCAGAGCAAATGGCATTTCCTACTGCTATTATTATCATTGTAGTTATTTTTAGCTTGGAGCAAACAGGTTCACTGCTGTGGAGACGGTAGACTAGAGAGGGTGAAATTGTCTATTTTTATGATCTCATACGAATGAGGTGTTTTCTTCTCCTCCTCCTCCTCCTCCTCCTCCTCCTCCTCCTTCTTCTTCTTCTTCTTCTTTTTTTCCCCCCTGAGGGAGGAAAGTGGCAAGAAGGTATAGAAGATTTGAAAAGGGACAAAGAGATAAAGGGTTGTGTGGCCTCTGTCCCTGACCTGGCTCTAGGAAATAGAACAGAAGCTAAAGCATTTACGTTAAAGACAGCCTGAGCCTGGGTTGTGAGTGCGCACTGCCTGGCTATTCCTTCCCCTCTGCAACCACCTGTCAGCTACAGTCCACAAGTGAGAGGGCTTCAGGCTTACAGGACTAAGAAAATTACCAGAAGGGGTCAGTGGGGGGCCAGAGGAGTAGCAGGGTACCTTGATTTCTGGCTTGACTGGAAACATTGAGGGACACAGTGACAGTCCCTGTATCTGGGGATGCTTAGGCATGTCTGGGGTGGCTTGAAATTAGGGTGGGAGAACATGTCCCAAATCAGCAGTTTGGGGTTAAGTCTCACTGGGGTGTATGTATCAATGTGACCTCACCCAGAGGCCAATGAGCCTAACACAACCAGTCACGTTTGTTATTAAAGTCCTTCTTTATACTGAGAGTCCCATCTTTGTATCAAAGCTCCAAGAGATAGTCTACTCTTTGACCTCTTTGTGCACACACCTGTCACACACAGAAAGCAGAAATGAGCACAGAATGGCACAAAGCCATGATGGCCATCGAAACACCATGCTCAGGGGACAAGAGACTCACAGGTGCAATCCATCAAGGTCACGTTCCCAGATTATGGAGAAGCAGCCTGGGAGTACTGAAGGCATGAGATGTCACCCCAAAAGCCCTTCCTCGAGCCTCTGCAGATGTAAATGCTAGCTTTCACTTTGAACTCTGGGCACTGAATATCAGTAGTGCACCTCTCTTTGCCCCATTTCCTGAAATACTGTGGTCCTATTTCCTGTTTCATGTCTCTTCTACTTTTAACAATGTAATAAACTTGTGGAGAGGTGGGATGACCCCTGAGCTTTATATTTCTGTTCCTACATAGGATCTGGTGGGGGATGCCTAGCATATGAGAAGTGTTTGGTAAGTATTTAGTAACTGATTCTGTGCAGATTTGTTTTGAACATGAGGCAGCAGAAGGAAGCTTTTCCTAACCTTTTAGCCATTTTAATATCCAGTCTCTCTCTTTTTGTTATGGACTTGCCGGGGGGAGACTTCTGATAATATACAACACAACACAACACAACACAACACAACACAATATGCTTATCTATCTTCTGCCCAGCACTTAAGCTACATTACTATTTAGCTACATTGTATTACCTAATAATGAAACAACCTTTATTATTACCACTATCTCCATTTCATAAATGAGAAAGCAGGCCCAGAATGGTTTTCTAACTTGCATAAGGTGACACAGGTGTGTCTATTTGGACATATAAGTGACAGCCATGGAAGCTTCATGGCTTGATGTGGTCTCCTGGTTCTGTTTGGGAGTGAGCTATGATGCAGATGAAGCCTCAGAAACTGGTGACCTAAACAACTAGAGCCAGGTTGAAAATAGGAGCCTTACCTTTTGGAATTGTGAGCTCCTTAACAGAGGCTATAAATCCCTACCTGCCAAAATATAAATCATGCCCATTGACATGAGGTCAGAGTTTCAGGGACACCTGGATTCTTGTTTTATGACTCTTCCAACCATTGAGTTTGGGAGAAGACCTAATGCATTCGATGCTGAAATGACAAACTGAATTGGCCCAAATAGTTTATGGCCTTCTGTGAGCTCAGGGGAGGCAGTTGGAATAGGGTGGGTGCTTATAAAATTGATGCTTCAGAGCAGAGCCTCATTTGTTGATGCTAAATGCAGAGCAAAGATGGGATGAATGCAATGGGCTGCTGATCCGTAAACTCCAGCCAGGGGTGCTTTTCATGGTCATGCTTTAGATGACACTAGATGTTTGCCTGTTGTTTGCATTTTTCAGATTCTTCCCTCAGGCCCATTTTGTTATGTTCAAGAGCTTGGAGTTCAAGTTCTTTAGCTACAGAGTTTGTCTTCTCTCATGTGGTTTCAGATGCCAGCCAATGGCATTTCTTCCTTAATCGTCTTAGGTCAAGCTCATGGTAACTCCTGGCTATCATGACTATAGCTAACATTTTCTGAACGCTACTGAACGTCAGGCACTCGGCTAAGCATTTTGCATACATCCCCACATTCAGCACCCACAGCAACCCAGGGAGATAGTTTTAGAGAAAACGTGTTTTTAATGTATCTTGATGTTAGAATAACCCCGGCAAAGCCTGAATTCTGTCTTATTAACTATCTCCTCTCCTTTGGGTTTTCCAAAGAGCCATTATTTAGAGGAAATAATAGTGAAATGGGGCCCAAACCACTGCCTTGTTAATAACCACACATGTATGATATTCTAATGCATGCTCTGTGTTAGAAGTTGGGTTGGACAAAGTGCCCTTGGTTGTGGGCTAATTGAGACCATCTGGATCCTTTGACTGAATGCAACTGTTGGTGTGGATGTGCTCAGGTACTGTGTGAAAAGGGAGGAGGGGGGAAGGAGGCCAGGTTTCAGAGGGGTTTCTTGATTTCAGGTTTTAAATTCTGCCACATTGAATAGAAAGAAGGGAGCAGAGCCTTGTTTTTCACTACTAGCATGAGTGATTCCTCCCTTGCATGTGTGGGGAGTGTAGCATGAAAGTTAAAGACTCAGGCTGGTCCTGATGCTGAAAAAATGAGAGTTGAAGTCCCCGGAAATTAAGGGAAAAAATACTTAGTACTACTTATGGTGCAAACAGGAAGTTAAACAATTTATAAAGATGATCTCATTCCGTAAATGACAGTACAGACAAAAGGTTGATATCCAGGATCTATAAAGAACTTCTCAAACTCAACAT
>PISX010014280.1:25363-53701 GCA_004024625.1 Mellivora capensis
CAATGAAGACATACAAATGGCTATCAGACACATGAAAAAATGTTCATCATCACTAGCCATCAGGGAGATTCAAATTAAAACCACATTGAGATACCACCTCACACCAGTTAGAATGGCCAAAATCAGCAAGACAGGAAACAACGTGTGTTGGAGAGGATGTGGAGAAAGGGGAACCCTCTTACACCGTTGGTGGGAATGCAAGTTGGTGCAGCCACTTTGGAGAACAGTGTGGAGATTCCTTAAGAAATTAAAAATAGAGCTTCCCTATGACCCTGCAATTGCACTACTGGGTATTTACTCCAAATATACAGATGTGGTGAAAAGAAGGGCCATCTGTACCTCAATGTTTATAGCAGAAATGGCCACGGTCGCCAAATAGTGGAAAGAACCAAGATGCCCTTCAACGGATGAATGGATAAGGAAGATGTGGTCCATATACACTATGGAGTATTATGCCTCCATCAGAAAGGATGAATACTCAACTTTTGTATCAACATGGATGGGACTGGAAGAGATTATGCTGAGCAAAATAAGGCAAGCAGAGAGAATCAATTATCATATGGTTTCACTTATTTGTGGAGCATAACAAATAACACAGAGGACATGGGGAGATGGAGAGGAGAAGGGAGTTGAGGGAAATTGGAAGGGGAGATGAACCATGAGAGACTGTGGACTCTGAAAAACAACCTGAGGGTTTTGAAGGGGCGGAGGGGTGGGAGGTTGGGGGATCCAGGTGGTGGGTATTAAGGAGGGCACGGATTGCATGGAGCACTGGGTGTGGTGCAAAAACAATGAATTCTGTTACACTGAAAAGAAATAAAAAACAAACAAACAAACAAATTTTAAAAAAAAGATGATCTCATTCTATCCACAGTTCCCTAAGAATTAGGAACTAGTATTGTTCCCACTTTACAGGGTTTGAAATGAAGGCTCAGGGGATCAAATCACTACATATAGTCACAGCTTTGGTATGTGGCAGTTCTGGACAATCCTAGGTCTGAGGCCAAAGTCCTTGATGCCAAGCATCCAGTAAGAGGTCACATTTTAGTGCTCCACATCACTCGCCATCAGGGAAATACAAATCAAAACACAATGAGATATCACCTCACACCAGTCAGAATGGCTAAAATTAACAAGTCAGGAAATGACAGATGCTGGTGAGGATACAGAGAAAGGGGAACCCTCCTACACGGTTGGTGGGAATGCAAGCTGATGCAACCGCTCTGGAAAACAGCATGGAGGTTCCTCAAAAAGTTGAAAATAGAACTACCCTATGACCCAGCAATTGCACTACTGGGTATTTACCCTAAAGATACAAACATAGTGATCCGAAGGGGCACATGCACCAGAATGTTTATAGCAGCAATGTCTACAATAGCCAAACTATGGAAAGAACCTAGATGTCCATCAACAGATGAATGGATAAAGAAGATGTGGTATATATACATGATGGAATACTATGCAGCCATCAAAAGAAATGAAATCTTGCCATTTGCAACGACGTGGATGGAACTAGGGGGTATCATGCTTAGTGAAATAAGTCAACTGGAGAAAGACAACTATCATATGATCTCCCTGATATGAGGAAGTGGAGATGCAACATGGAGGGTTTGGGGGGGTAGGAAAAGAAGAAAAGAAACAAGATGGGATCGGGAGGGAGACAAACCATAAGTGACTCTTAATCTCACAAAACAAACTGAGGGTTGCTGGGGGGAGGGGGGTTGGGAAAGGGGGGTGGGGTAATGGACATTGGGGAGGGTACGTGCTATGGTTAGTGCTGTGAAGTGTGTAAACCTGGCGATTCACAGACATGTACCCCTGGGGATAAAAATACTTTATATGTTTATAAAAAATAAAAAAATAAAAAAAAAAGAGGTCACATTTTAAATGCCATCATTGACACTCATTTTTCACCCTCCTTTGGCACACATTGCATAGTTTGTTTCTATAGCTCTGTTATTTTCAAGCCCTCTTGTATGTCAACTGTGTGTCTTTTCACAAAATATGCCATAGAGATTATGACCACTCTTTAAAGATGAGACAAATGGGACCCCAGCTGCTTAAGTGGCTTCCCTGACGTCATACGTTAATTGTAGCTATTTGACGTTGTAGTTAATTGACGTTAATTAGTAGCAGACCCAGGACCAGGACTTCTGGTTTCTGCATTCTCAGGCTTTCCAGTGGGGGCTCTGGCATGAAAGGTGACAGACATACAACTAAAAACAGGTTGCAGGTCAGGCTTCTTTCTTCCCAGTAGAGCTGGCCACTGCTAGGAAGTCAGGGCCTCAGTGCCATGCTGTCGGAAGACTGGCCACTCTCCCGTAGCATCTGTTACAGTGGCCACCTGACTTCCAGGAAAGAATTGGTAAAAGAGCCAGAATTTCAAAATCTCTAATCTGAGCCATTCTTCTAAATTTCTGATGTTCCTTGATCCCGGTTTTTTGATACCAGCATAAGCCTCACATACAACCTTTAGCTGACGCATGAACAGGCTATGAGCTAAAATGCGTTTCCTTTGCCCATTTAAATGCTGCTCATGTTCTGATGCCTCTTGAAATGTCACCTCTTCAGGGAAGGCTTCCCTCGACCTTGATGTTTTCTGCAGACAGGTGTATCACCTCATCCCCTTAATGACTGTGCCCTTTGTGCATAGGCATGGGACAATGTTGCTGTTTACAAGTTCCTTGTGATCCCTGGACTGAGAACCCCTGGGGTTTACTTAGGGCCTACTATGTGGTGTACACACACTAGATCCCGAATGAACATTTGGGAACAAACGAGTGACCAGCTGCTGCTGAGACACGGGAGGGCTTTAGTTTCATTATAATATGGAACAAATCCCATCACAGATCTCCTCGGTTCACACCCCTGCTTCCTTATTGAATGTTTTCTGAATACAAACAAAAATTTACTAAGCTGAATGGAAGGATAGAAATCTCTTGCTGGGTATGGTTCCTAGATTCATTAAACTGAGCCCTGGGAGAAAGTAAGCTAATACAATTCTAAAGCTAATCTCTTCTTGAAGTCATTCCATAAATCTGATTAATGGGTCACCTTTAGACCACAAGCACAGTTGCTATATTAAAAGAAAATGCTCTAACAGGATTGTAATTCTGTTAACAAGGCTTCTGCTGTTTGCAAAAGGAGTCTTTTGCAGTATAAACAAGTCTGGGCTGCATGATGCATAGGATTGTGTTGAGCAAAATTCTAAGGGCCCTAGTATTCAGTGACACTCATGTGTATGTGTACATGCACATACACACACACACAGGCAACATTTCTCAAATGTGAGACAAAATGGATAGAGCTAGTGCCTGAGATATAAGCTTTTACATTGTTCTCAAAAAACAAATTGTCCTCTTAGATCTTGTATTCTTTGCCTGACATCCTATCATGTGCCATTGATATTTGGCTAAAGGAAATGTCCTTCAGCATCCATCAATTAAGGTAATAACTAACATTTACCTAGAATTTCCTAACTTCCTATTCCAGGGTCTTTTATAGAATCAATCCACTTCAGAGTTGGAAGAACCTTACTGATATGTAGTACAGAATGTCCCCAAGAGTATATGCTCCTGTTAACATGTGAAAAGCAATTTACAAAGAATTTTGGCTCAAAAATATGTTAAGATGATGGTATTGAGTTCATAAAGGTGGCCTCTTCAATATCTGTTCCCCCTTCTCTTAGAAACTACTTTATTATTAGTATTACTATTTTCATTTGGGTTTTATATCTCTAGGTAGCACATATGCATTCAGGGAAATGGTCTTCATACTGAACTGTGGTTCCGTTAAATTTACTTCACATAATCCCATCTCCTGCTCATAGGGATTGGTTCAAGGATGGCCATGTGACCCATTGGGGTCACTGAGGTGTGAGGAGGTTTGGGAAAATAAGCTTCCTTGCCCTTGCAAGAATACTCCCAGAAGTGCCTTTCTTTTTCCCTTTGTGAGTTACCACATGTAGATGTGAAGGCTGGAGCTGCTGCAGCCATTTCACTGCCATGAGGGAAATCTGCCCGGGGTAAAGATAATGCAGAGGAGACTGAATGAAAAGGACAGCTAAGTGCTAGATCTAGAAAGCAGACTGAACTATACCTGATCACCTGACCACCTCAGAACATTTGTAGTGACTTAAACCAAGTCAGTTTGTTGCTTAAATTTGAATTGGTTTCTGCTGCTTACAGTAGAGAGTATTCCAACAGACACAACTGAATTAAAAAAAATTGGACAGGTTACTTATGGAGTGTCCTCCTAGGACCTTTATTATATTGCTGTGCATTGTTAGATTCAAGAGAAATGTCAAGTATGTTCTATTTCTCGAATTTATTTGGTTGTGGATTCTCTTCTTTCAGAGCCCATTTCACAGGACAAGATCTAGTCTGACTCCCAAGTCTTACAAAATCGGAAACAGATTCAGAGAATTAAATGACTTTTCTAAGCTATTATTAGTAGTCAGTCGTAGATGTGGGCTTCAAGTTTAGACCTACTGAACACCAGGCCTGCATTCTCACTTCAAAGTTAAATCCCATCCCTGCCCAAAGAGGTTAAGAGGTTCCTTCACTGAAGATGAATCTCAAAAGAAGAATCTAATTATTCTTTTTCAGAGACTCCAGATTCCTAGGGCCAGATGCTAAAGCAAAGTTTGCAAATTAGGGACTCACAGGCAAAATAAGAACTTCAGGACAAACAAAATAGGCATGAAGTATTTGAAAAAATTATATCAGATTATTTCATTTAATTATCAGGTTATTTAAAATAAAAATACTAACTTCTAAGCTCCTTTAATAAAATTCAGACAATCTGGCAACACCAGGTCTATATTTCCATATGGTGGCCAGCTCTGCCTCCTGATATGAGAACGTGGGTCCCCCTGTTTGCCAGAGCGCTCACCATTCCCTCGCTCATCCTAGCACTGATGTTGAGGATCCATTCCCATTTGTTAGTACACAGATAATATTGCTTTCCCTTTTGTATCTAGTCCACTTCATTCATTCAATTACCTGCCTGGCCCTGTAGTCAATTATTTTGTTATACTGAAGAAGGTAAAATTCCCCAAATTGAGATGTTAATATATGTTAGAAAAAATTTCCCAGTTAAGTAAGTTAGGAACAACACTGAGTTAAGGATGGACAGATTTCTTTATGGTGTTCCTTTTCTCAGTTCCTTCATAGAACACAGGTTAGGAAGGCCAATATATTATTTTTTGATCATGAATGTCTTTTTTTTCAGAGACTACCTCTTTGTCATTATTATTCCACGGAATACATTTTGGGAAATACTGCTATTATAAAACCTCTTATGTCCCTCACTACCAGTGAACCTGTTGAACAAGGTCTCTTTTTGCTAGGATTGCTATTGCCTCCATTTTTCACTGTTCCCTGGAAGCTATTTTGAGAACAGAACAACAGCGTGGCCTATGTCAGACCAGCTCCCAGCACAGGTCAGTCTAGGTTCTGATCAATACTGAGATTATCCCCAAGAACAGGCCCATGACTCTAGGAGGCTTAAGGCAGAGGATTTCTGGCAGATGAGGGAGAATAGGATCAGGATAATTGAGGTGTCCACACTCATTCTTCCCTAACGAACCAGTTTCCTGGCTCACCCCTGTATGTCTTCTCTGAGAAAAACAACAAAGGAGAAAAGGAGCAAACAAAAAGTGATGGGGTGGACTGGTTGACAGTTTCTTCAAAGAAAGGCAACCTGACAATTATTTTTCCTCTCTTTATAATTTTATTTTTCAAAGGTGAGGAATGACTAAATCTCATCTCTAGGTGTTCAGTGTGCTAAAAACAATCAAGACAATTAGATTTAGCTGAACACACACACACACACACACGCTTCAGATTAACTTCTTTAGACATGCAACTGTCTAAAGCAAAGCAAAGAGACCAGAAGCAAAGAGACCAGAGACTCAGCTGCTGCTGAGGGAGGGTGTGGAGTTTTCCAAAGAGGTGCCCTGGAACAAATGAGTCCCTTGTATTCAATGGTCTCTTATAAAACCTTTCATCAGCCAGCTCCAAGTCGGTCACCCTCCATTTCCCTGGGGAATAGAAACCCTCCTGAGAAGGAAGCTGCTAAAAGGTTGCAGTGCACACCTTGAAGCCAGTCCCTCTCATTTTAAGAGTGACCACAGTGACTGCAGAACTTCTGCTGAGTTGAGGTCGATAAAGTCAGAGGGTTGGTGCCCTTTGAGAGAGACGGATGTTTTCCTCCTCTGCCAAAAAGTCAAGACCATCCCTGCTCTCATCTCAATCATCAATGGCTTCAGACTGCTAGCCCAGAAAGCCCTCAGTCATGGCAGGCAGTTGCTCTGAAAGCCCAGACTTGACTCCCTTGCTTCTTTGTTGGCTACACACGCCGTCATAAAGTTAAGACCTACAACAACTCTTATCTTTTTCTCTTTCACTAAAGAAGGATATGGATATGGCTGACCAAGTGCATGTCCTTTCCCTAACAACCCTCAGTGGAACCTTTGTAAAACAACAGCATGTATGAAATAACTTTGAAAAATGTGGCAAGACAGGTGGTTCACCGTTTTTGCTTTTGTTGGGATGGCATCAAAGAGAAATCTTAAGGAAAGCCTTGATGATGGAGCTAACATGAGTTTTATAGTCTAAAAATAAAGCAATTACAGCTTGTGTATTGAGCATTTATTATATATCAGGCATAGTGCTAAGCACTTTCCAATGATGCAATTCTCATGACCACCCCAGGAAGGATTTCAATTTTATAGGTGACAAAATGAGGCTCAGAGAGTTTGGGTCACCTGCCTAACGTCATGTAGTTAATGAGCAGTTTGATTCAGGCAGTTTGTGTCTCCAGTGCATCTAATAAAAAAATTCTCTACAGCTCTCCTGAAAAAGAGTGACGCCTCTTCCATCTAAAGTTCTCCAGATATGCTCCAGTGTGCTCATAGTAACACCAGACTAAGAGCAGATGAAAATTTATGCAGAATTCTTAAATGTTAAACACATTTGAAACACCAAAGAAAATACCACATAATAAAGACCTCTTAATTTTAATAAACAGCAGGTTCAAGGGGTGCCTGTGTGGCTCAGTCTATTAAGTGTCTGACTCTTAGTTATGGCTCAGGTCATGATCTCAGGGTTGTAAGATTAGCCCTGCTTGGGGCTCCATGCTCAGTGCAGAGTCTGCTTGTCTCTCTCCCTCCCCTGGCTTGCTCACTCTCTCTCTCAAATAAATAAATAAATAAATAAATAAAACCTTTACAAAAAATAAGCAATGGATTCAAGACTCTTTTTTAAAAAAAATCTGGTTTTTGGTTTTAGATCATAATTCTGACTGTGGAGAATTAAACAGCTTCACTGAAATAAAATAACGCTATCTCCCTATTCCATCTCCTCTATCAACCGTAGTGGTAGTGGCAGCAGCCATAGAAAGATCAGAGCTGGGCCCACAAGACTTCCCCAGTGGGTTTTGCTTTACCTGCGATAGATGATACACTCTTGGTTATTGATCACTTTATCAGATTTGTACCTCCGGAGGTCTTCCCAAGCATCCTTGATGGCAGTGACCGCCAGAATGATACAGATAGGTATCATGCTCACCTCAGGTTGGAAAGCATTGACCACAGGGACAAAATTCAGAACCACAATCCCCAGAAAATAGAGATTGGCAAAGCGGTGTAGCTGTTCAAAGATGTTCTTGGGTATGAAGGACAACACAGTGTACTTGCTGGTCTTAATTTGATTTCCACAATAACTCCTGTTGGGATTTTCTTTGCAGGACCATCCTTCAAAGAGCAGGTTGGAGACTACCACTCGTTTCTTGTCTTCTTTCCTTTTCCACCCTTTCTTCCCGTCCTTTCTCATCTCGGCTCAATTTGTCTCTTTAATTCTCATAGCACGGCACATGAGTTCCCCATAAAAGAGTTTTTCCCTAATCAGTCCCATTGTTGGGCTGCCAGTGAGTCATGTCCATGACATCTTTTACTTGCCTTCTCCTCTGGAAATTTCTCTCTCTTCTTTCCAAAGGAAAATTAAAAAGCTGGTTTACAAACGCCAGGTGAGAAATGACAAGGAAAAAGCTTGCAGAGAACAGGTGTGTACCTGCCAGGCCACTTCCTTCTACCTCTTGAGACTCCGCCTCTTGGAATATCGACAGCACCCATGGGGATCCTCCTTTTCCACCCAGGCAGCCAAGAACAGGTGTGCCAACTCTAGGTCCTAAAACCTACCTGGTTAAGTTTTAAAAACAAGAAGCCTAAGATGCTTTAAAAATGGTATATAAAAAAAAATGGCATACATTTTCTTGTATGGGAGACATAGCCTGTCACTCATTCTCCAAAGAGCGGCTCTTAAACTTGGTCTCCTGAGATGATCTAGTCAATTTTATTTTTTTAAATATTGTTTAAAGATTTTAAAAAAATACCTAAAAAAATTATTTATTTGACAGACAGAGATTACAAGTAGGTGGGGGGGTGGGGTGGGAAGCAGGATCCCTGATGAGCAGAGAGCCCAATGTAGGGCTCGATCCCAGGAACATAAGATCATGACCTGAGCCAAAGGCAGAGGCTTAACCCACTGAGCCACCCAGGTGCCCCGATCTAGTCAATTTTAGACATCAATTCTTGAGCTTTCAACTGTACTCTTAATAATATAACATTCTTGTATTTAATAATTTGAGTGTTTATACATGTTAAATTAAGGTACCTAAATCTCAACATTACTGACATTATTTGTTGTGGACGGCTGTCCTGCATGGCGTAAGATGTTTAGCATCATCTTTCTGCCTTTATCCACTACATGCCGTTGGCATTTTCCTTCCCAGTATGGCAGCCAAAAATGTCTCCAGGCATTGTCAAATGTTCCCTCCTGGGAAAAACTGCCCTGGTTGAGAATCACTGAATTAAGTGAACTTAAGAAAACAAAATGTGAGAAGAGAGACCAATCCTTTGAAAAGGCTGGTGAGTTTGCATAACCTATTTGCAAGAAAGCAAACAGAAGAATGATTTCTCTTACCTTTCATATATCCAGATGTTGGAGCAGTTGATCTCTCTGTCAAAACGATGTCTCTTGAAGTCCTCCATGCCATCCTTGACCATGATGATGAACAGCACAATGGCCAATGGTAACATGGTGATTTCTCTGTGGAAAACTTCCATGGAGGGTATCCAGTTCAGAATCACCAGGAACAGGAAATAGAGGTTAGCCCATCTGGAAGGAGCAAGCAAAGTGTGAGGGAAAACCATGGAGAGGAAAATATACTCTCCTCACTCTTTCTTCCCTACTGTTGGCCCTTACCAACAGAAATGATATTTTCTTTCAGTGTCACCTGGAATTATGGTAAGGACTTTTTAGCCAAATCCAGATACATTCAAACTTGAATTGTTCACTAGTTGTGTGACCCTCTGGAGCTTGTTTCAACTTGTATAAAATGGGAATAGTACTACCTACTTTTAAGGGCTCATATAAATATTACAAAGGATAATATTTATCACATACACAATAGAGGGTTCTCAGTCATGGTACTTGCTCAATAAATGATATCTTGTAATAGTAATTACAAAATTTAGGATGATAGCTTGGTATGTATTTTGCTTTATAAATAAAAGATGATCTTGCATATATTATCTTGAAATTATGGCTTACATTTTTAAGTCTTCCAAGTGCATTTTGCTCCTTCTTGCCACTATGAAGTTCTGTTGGCAGGAACATTCCCCTGGCTCCCTTCCTGACTTCTGTTTTTATCCAGTTAATGCATTCTCTTCTTTCAGGTTACTTCAATTCAATTGTCACTTCCTCCTGGAAGTCTTTCCTGACTTTCTTAACTAGGCCAGATCTCCCTCTTATTCACTCTAAGATCACCATATACCTCTCCTTGGAAGTATCTAAGTTCTAATTTTATATCAATTTATGTAATTCTCAAAATCAATGTCTATCTCTTCTACTAGAAAATAGGACAATCTCTCTCTTTTCTTCCCCTCATGTATCTCTAGCAGCTAATTCATGGCCCAACACAGAGTAGAATCTAGTATTTCTTGAATGAATGAATGAATGAGTAAATGAATGACAAGTCTTTTCAAGGTTTATGCATTTGGATATTAAAGGCTAGGTGGCTCCGAGGGCAGCATCTTTGTTTCAGAAATACTAGCAAATACTTGGTTAAAGCACATGTTACTTGGCCAACTGGTTGCATACCTATGAAACTGCTCAAAGAGATTCTGAGGCAGGAAGGTGAGGAAGGTATATTTGGTTGTGCAGATTCTGTTGCCAGAGTATTTCCTGGAGACCGCTGCCCAATCTTGGTGGCACATGCTGTTGTTGGGGAACACGACACGCTGCTGTGTCAGGTTGTAGCTTTGCCTCCTTCTATCTTGGGACAACAGAGGTGTGGCTTCTGATGGAGACTGGGGGAGGCCATCTTTGACTCGCCACTGCCACCGGTGCCAAGATGAGTCCACTGAGAGGGCCATTTCTGGCAGCAAGCTACGTTCTGAAAACAGACACAGGCAGTTGCCATGGTCAGAAGAAAATAAGTGGTATATGAGCTCACCCACTTGTTTACCCATCCATCCAAGGTAGATTCTGGGATACAATATGAATCAAATAGGTTCAATCCCTATAAACCATATGTTCAAGAGTGAGAGACATAAAGCAAATAATCATATAAATTATACACAACTAGCACAGTGGTAAGTACCATGAAAGCATTTAAGATGGGGGGAGGATGCTGATGACCTTGTTCGGCCTATCAGGAAAGGTATAGCCCTGTGGGCTATGACCCCCAGAGGTCAGAATGTGATCTGCAGTTTGTTCCTAACACTGAGCTGTCCCTTCACTTTCATGGTCTTCAGTGTCCTCACTGTAATATGGGGAAAACTAGTCTTATTCTACCTTTTTCATAAGCTTTTTGTAAGGAGTGAATTAAATAGTACATAAAAATATGCTGAGTCATATCTTAAAGGGAAGGGTGTTCTCTATCTCTAAAATTCTCTGGTACAGATATTTTGGAGAACGTTGTTTGTGGTCAGAACCTCAAATGAGAGTAATAGGTGGGACAGAGGAGACAGTTTCTTTCTAGGAAACTTTGGCCTGAGGTGACTGGTGCTATACAGAATGTCGTTCCAGGGACATCACCTTTTTTTTTTTTTTTTAAATGTGGCTGACTGAGTGTGAGGGTGGGAGACCCTTTTCTTCCTCTCCAACTCCATTTGGTGGTTTCAGAAACTGAGCACTTTTTCAGATGATCCTCCTAGATGGGGGACAAAATACTGCTTTATCTGGGATATTCCAGTTCCTGAGCTCTTTTAATGGAACCTATAAGCAAGCCTTCAAGTTTCCCTCTGGCCATTCTTACTTAAAGACCCTGAAGGATTTTATTCAAAGACATCCTTTGTAAGAAGTTGCATATAATGGGGCTTCTCACTTTGGCTCACAGGATGATTTTCTTTTGAATAAACAGACCCGTAAACATCAGGTATTATTTATCTTACAATGAACAATCTTACCTGTCATTGACAATATGGTTCTTTAAAGGAGAAAAAGTTCCATTTCTAGTTTAAATGGTAATATTTTACCTTCCTGATGCCCATATGATCTAACCCTTATCATAATTCTCCTCATGAGTTTAATCAATCCAAATGATTTTCAATCCAGAAGAGCTCTTCAGAGTCTTAAGTAAGCCCTTGTAGCAAGCATGAAAAAATAAATGCAATGACTGATGCCCATCATAATGTGACCAAAAGCAATATTATGACATATGATAAGCCAGAAATAATATCATATATCTTCTTTCTCATTATAAAAAATGTTCCTTTCAAGGATTTTTTTTATTATTGTAAAAGAAAAGGAAATGAACAGATAATAATTCATGAATGGGGTTGAAAATGCAAATGAGAAATCTTGCCATGCCTAATGCCATACATATCAGGTTTCTCTCAATTTTAGACAACAAAGACTTCAAAAAGGAAGACTGAATTGATATGAGAGATGCAGGTAATTTAGGTGGGGTGGTTTAAAAAGTCCATTTTTCGTATCATATCCTTTGCTTTTCTTTATTCACACTGTAAAATAAGCTTTCTTAAAAATAAAACAGATGTAAAATGGATGCTAAACAAGAAGACTCTTAAGTTTGATGAAGAAGTGAATATTTCCATAGTTGCAAAGTATCTTTCCCCCAAATTATTAATTACAATAGTAAAAAAAAAATCATTGTAGTAAAGAAACATGGCAGGCATTACTTAACCTAAGAGATTAAAGCAAAATCACCAATATGGTATAACCTGACATTCTGTGCCTCCTGTTAAGATGTACCAAGGACACGGCATCATTTCTGTGGTAGTCACAAGGAAACATTAAAAAACCTCAAGCTGGGGATTATTTTACAAAATAACCAGCTTACGTTAAAGGTATTAAATGTCAAAGGTCAAAAAAAGGCAGAGGAACTATTTCTGATTAAAAGAGACTAAAAAGGGGCTCCTAGGTGGCTCAGTCGGTTAAAGGGCTGCCTTTGGCTCAGGTCATGAACCCAGGGTCCTGGGATTGAGCCCCACATCGGGTTCCCTGCTCAGTGGAGAGCCTGCTTCTCCCTCTCCCTCTGCCTGCTGCTCTGCCTACTTGTGATCTATCTCTCTCTAACTCTCTGTCAAATAAAAAAATAAGATAAAATCTTAAAAAAAAAAAACAGACTAAAAAGATATGATAATTAAGTGTAATGTGTGATCCTGGGTTGGATCCTGGCCTGGGGTGGGGTGGGGGGGCGGGTAAAATAGGTATAAAAGACATAAATGGACAATGCATAAAATTTAAAAATGATTTGAAGATTAGTAATAGCATTTTAGTAATGTCAAATTTCCCTATTATAATAATTATATTGTGGTTATATAAGAAAATGTTCTTGTTCCTAGAAAATTCATCCTAAAGTAGTTATGGGTAAAGGGGCAAGATGTTTCCGTGGTTCAGAAAATAATGTCCATGTTTGTATATGTGTGTGTATACATATATACATATACACACTTAGCTAGGTAGAAAGGTTGTGCAAGTGTGTTCCATGGAGAAGAACTGGTTCTAGAAACAAAAAAAAAAGTTCATAGGAGTGTCCTATAGAGCACATGAAGTACGGGACAGAGAACAAGGGCTGAGGCTGGAGGGCCAGACAAGGACCAGATGGCTTATTAAAAATTTTATTTATTTATTTGACAAGAAAGAGCACAAGCAGGGGGAGCAGCAGAGGGAGAGGGAGAAGCAGGCTCCTCACTGAGCAGGGAGCCTGATGTGGGACTCAATTCCAGGACCCTGGGATCATGACTTGAGCCAAAAGCAGAGGCTTAACCAACTGAGCCATGCAGGAACCTCCCCCACCCCCCCTTTTTTTTTTTTAAAGATTTTATTTATTTATTTGACAGAGAGAGAATAAACAGGGGGAGCAGCAGAGGGATTGGGAGAAGCAGGCTCCCCACTGAGCAGGGAGCCCGACCAGGCTTGTTAAGGTTGTTGTGGTGAGAAAAGAACGGAGTCCTGAGGGAAAGTACCTCACCTGAGCTGTGAATCCCAGACTTTGTTCCGGCAGAAACTTACTGGAATGCGTTGGGTCCATTGGGACCACTGCTCCTTAACCCACTGTTTACTCATTCTTCCAAGTAAGCTACTTCTTTCCAAAAGTAGATCAGGAAACAAGGGGGTATTGTGTAATCCTTTTATCTGTGGTGTGGTTTATTACTGCTTGCCTAGAGGGAGGGCCCTGTCTGAAGCAACTCTACAAGGTCCATCCAGTTACAAAGTCTTTCTCTCCTAATTTTCTGAAATGGTACCTCCCACTAACAATAAGCTTGAGAAGTTTCTAGTTTTGCTAATTCATACTCAGATCCCTCTGGCTGGAAATAGTAATTCCTTCTAGCACCACTATCATTTTCCCCTGGGCAGAATGTCCTCTAGATGGTAGGGGGTACATTTCTATTTGGTGGACCATTAGCCTAACATACTGAGTTAATTACAGTTTACTGAGAAATCCTGTTCTTGTTCCCCAACTTTCTCCATCTAGCCTGGCCCACATTCCAATTAACCCTAGTCCTTTACTTTTTTATTTTAGCAAACCAAGGAAAGCCCATCTTCAGCAAATTCCATTTTCATTGTTAAGGGGTTAATCAACCAGTCATTCTTCGAACCAAAAAATACTTATTGAACTCTTGTTTTGTACTAAGTGAATAAAATCTACACATCCATTTCTTTTCTTCTGGAACTTGCACTCTAGTGAGGCACTCAGAAGCTAAAAACACACTCATAGAAATAAATGTAAAGTTGACCCTTGAACAACATGGGTTTGAACCACTTGTGTGCACTTATATGTGGATTTTTTTTCAATACAGCATAGTACTATAAATGTAATTTATGATTTTTAAAATATTTTTTCTCGAGTTTACTTCATTGTAAGAACAAAGAATATAATACATATGACATACAAAATATGTGCTAATTGACTGTTTATGTTATCCAAAAGGCTTCCAGTCAATAGTAGGTTATTAGTAGTTGTTTTTGGAGAGTCAAAAGTTATATGTAGATTTTGACTTGTGCTTATTCTTTTGACTCTGTGGAGTGTCTGCACCCCTAGTCCTTGTTCTCTTCAAGGGTCAACTGTATATTCACCAACCATGATAAAGTGTCACAAAGGAGAAGAGGGCCCAACGTGATTGCACTACAGAGGGGTGTGGCCTTGTCCCTGAAGAGGTGGGGTTTGAGCTGAGATCAGGGTGTTGGGATAAGTATATGTGTGTTGTGTGTATGTGTGCATTGTGTCTGTAAGTAAGAGAGCATCCTAGGAAGAAGCCACATTTACAAGTGTCCTATGGCTAGAGCAAATATTGATTTTAAAAATGGGAAGAAAATTCAAGTAACGCTAGAAAGTAGTAGTAAGTGGAGACTAGAGAGTTATTTTCCCTTCATGTCCAGTTCCTTAAAAAGTATATCAGTTAGGGAGGACCATGAAGGGAAAACAAATAAACAAACAACTATAAAATTAA
This sequence comes from Mellivora capensis, assembly GCA_004024625.1. Lineage (NCBI taxonomy): Eukaryota > Metazoa > Chordata > Mammalia > Carnivora > Mustelidae > Mellivora > Mellivora capensis. Next base: position 40,344 of record PISX010014280.1, read on the forward strand.
ATGTAGTCTACACTTAGATTCTTGATAAACAGTTCACTATCTTGATATTAAAATTAATTGGGGGATGCCTGGGTGGCTCAGTTGGTTGAGCGGCTGCCTTCGGCTCAGGTCATGATCCCAGCATCCTGGGATCGAGTCCCATATCGGGCTCCTTGCTCGGTGGGGAGCCTGCTTCTCCCTCTGCCTCTGCCTGCCACTCTGTCTGCCTGTACTTTCTCACTCTCTCTCTCCCTCTCTCTCTGACAAATAAATAAATTAAAAAAAAAATAAAATTAATTGGAATCTAAGAAAGTTTGGCCTTCAATTAACCACAGGAGTTTTTAAAACACTCTACCCTGAGCCCTACAAAATGTATGAATCTCACAAAATAATTTCCTCTTAGACTTCTAGTTAACAAACAATAACCACCTTAGAGTAGTCAAGGGTTAGTATGTCCTTCAATCAATCAATTATATCAGTTTTCCCCAAATTGCAATCATTCTTTTTTTTTTTAATGTCATTTCTTTTCAGCGTAACAGGATTCATAGGTTTGCACCACACCCAGTGCTCCATGCCATGCGTGCCCTCCATAATACCCACCACCAGGCTCCCCCAACCTCCCACCACCCACCCCTTCAAAACCCTCAGGTTGTTTTTCAGAGTCCATAGTCTCTCATGGTTCATCTCCCCCCCAGTTTCCCTCAACTCCCTTCTCCTCTCCATCTCCCCATGTCCTCCAAATGCAATGTGTTTTAAGTCAACTCGCTTTTTTTTTAAAGCTTAAATATTGACTTTAACAGGGATAAAACACTGACTATAACTCTGATATGACACTGATATCTGAGATTAGGGGTTTGATACACATTATTTTTCAAAGGCACTAACATGGACCTACTTTTTTTTTTTTTTTAAAGATTTTATTTATTTATTTGTCAGAGAGAGAGAGAGAGCCAGAGAGCGAGCACAGGCAGACAGAGTGGCAGGCAGAGGCAGAGGGAGGAGCAGGCTCCCTGGTGAGCAAGGAGCCCGATGTGGGACTCGATCCCAGGACGCCGGGATCATGACCTGAGCCGAAGGCAGCCGCTCAACCAACTGAGCCACCCAGGCGTCCCAACATGGACCTACTTTTATTGAAATAAAAACTGCTGGCTCATTATCACAACACTGTCCTAGGCCTTCTATATCTCCCTTTGCTATTGGGGGAACCAGGTTCAGAAACATCACCAATTATAGAGAAAGTGTCATTTTCATTATTCGATGCTTACCTACTAATGCAGGAAATGCTGCTAACATGTTTTGCAAGTTCTTTGTTTCCCACAGAAGTGTCAAAACAACAAAAGGCTTTTCATCAACCCTGAATTAAATAAAAAATCCAGAGAAACTGCTTCCTATCCATTTCCCAAATATTCTACTAGATCAAGGAAAAATTTGCAATACTGCAAGCTTATTACCAATTCCCTATTCATTTTATTATTTCTCCCACTTATTCTGATTGGATTTGCTCGAGGAAATGGCCACTACTTTTATGTAGTCCTCTACCTATTTTACCCATACCCATTTTATAAATGGAGAAACAAAAGTAAGGGGAATAGAATGATTCCTTTATGGAAACTTCTTCCTCCTCCCTGTTAGAAAAACCTATATTTATTAGAATCCAAAATGTACTTTTTTTTTCACATTTTAATGTTTTGAACCTAGGATATGTCACATAAGTGATATGATAATATTTCTTTTTACCCTCACAACATATTATTAAGTTGATGGCATTTTAGATTCAAGGAAATACATTTAGTTGCAGACCACAGAACAGAAATCACAGTTTTTAAAAGCCTGTCACTAAGGCTTCCAGTTCTAGAACCTGGCTGAGAAAGCTGGAAAAGGAATGGCGCAAGGGGAGACCTTATTCTTCAGTGGAATTCAGAGAGGCTAGAAGCCTTGAGGATGGCGGAATGTCAGAGCCTTCATTTGCCATGTACGGGGATCCAGGATTCTACATATAGCTGCTGTGTGCAATCAGTTCTTGTAAGTACCAGAAAGTGCTCTGTCCTTCCCACTGGGAGGAGCAGGAGCTGTGATTGTGCCTCATTCACCGGGTACAAAACGTGTCCTATAATTAGGATGCCAGATGCTGACTTCCTCCAGAGAGAAAGAAAATTTGAATAAGAAATGTGTCTGAGGCCCTTGCACAGGATGGGGTAGAAATTGTGGCTTTGGGAGGCTGATAGAAGCGAAAGGCAAAGGCAGAGTGAGAAGGAAATAGCAATCACCTTAGATAAAATTTAATTTGAAGGATGTACTTCTGTAGAAGGTAATGAAAACATGTAACAAATGAAATCCTACAGAATGGGGTTTTGTGGGAATAATCAGAGGGCAGATCTTTATAGAAGAATTAATAGCATACCACACTCAGTCTCCATTACCAGTCTTTTTGGTGAATGTGGTTTACTCTGATTTTTTCTTAGCATCTTGGTCCATAAGAGCCTTACTCCAACAGATTTTCAAGGACAGCAATTGTTTCTTAAACAGACAAGAAGAAAGTTCTATAGTCTGCTATGCTCTACTTCATTACTCCCCAGGTTCATTGGAGTTTAGGGCATCACCAGGTACCCAGCAAGATGGTCTCCCATTAGGTGTATTTGGAGCTCAGACATCTTTCATGAGTTTTGGACAAGAGTGTCCCACTGCTTCTTTGCCATCTTCCCTTCTTTTCTAGGTATCTCAGGTTTAATATTTCTAAAGCTTTGGACTCTCTCCAAAATTCACTTTGGTTCCAGTAGCCCCCATTCCTATGAGTAGCATCTCCCTTTACCCAAATGACCTGGAAGTTATCTTTGATTTCTTCTTCATTTGCTACAGTCTATTTTTTAAAGTTATATTTAAAATAAATTAATTACTATGTAGTGTATTATTAGTTTCAGAGGTGGAATTTAGTGATTCATCACATGCATATAACACCCAGTGCTCATTACATCAAGTACCCTCCTTAATGCCCTTCACTCAGGTACCTTACCCCTTCCAGTGGCCTCCCCTCAGGCAAATTTCAGTTTGTTTCCTATAGCTAAGAGTCTTTTATGGTTTGTCTCCCTCTCTGATTTCGTCTTATTTTATTTTTCCCAAACCCTTCCCCTATGTTCATCTGTTTTGTTTCTTAAATTCCACATATGAGTGAAATTATAAAATACTTGTTTTTCTCTTACTGACTTACTTCGCTTAGCATAATACCCTCTAGTTCATCCATGTTGTTGCAAATGGTAAAATTTCATTTTTTTGATGAACAAAGCTATTTTTAAATTCTACATGTGTTCACCTAAATATTTTTCAAATCCATCTGCTTCTCAACATTTCTACTGCTTCCAATACAAGAAAAGACATTATTATCTCTTGTATGGACCACTACACAGACTCCTATCGGCTTTCTACATCCTTGCTTGCTCCCTTTCCACCCTGGTTTCCTCCTAACAGCCAAAGTTGTTTTTCTAAAGTGCAAATCAGATCATGTCAGGTCTCTTAATGCTTTCAATGATTATGATTGTTTTTGTATAAAACTCAGACTTCTCACTGTAGCCTACATTATATTTCATGTGACCCAGCTCCCACCTACATCTTTTCTTTTTGTTCAGTATTCTCAAATATTCCAAGCTTTCTTTCTCCATCTCCCCTGTCTACCTCCTCCTCCCATGTGTGTGTGTGTGTGCGCGCGCGTGCACGCGTGCATGTGCATGTGTGCATATGTGTGAGAATCTAGGCAGTTAGTAGTTTGTCTCCTGTGAAGGCCCTTTCTTCATGCTTTGCCTAGTGTGTTAGTCAGGCTAAGCCACAGGCCAGGCTGTGAGATGAAGCCCTAAATCTCAGTGGCTTAGCACAACCTATGAAGGGTTTGCAGCTCCAAAGTAGCTCTCCTCAATCCAGTGGCTCAGGGCTCCAGGCTCCCTCTGCCTCATAATCTCAACATGTGGCTTTAAATAGAGCCATAACAGAGATGTAGAAGTGAACTACATTACTTTGGTCATAATCAAATGGCTGCCAGAATCAGCCACATGGTCTAACCTCAGCTACAAGGGAGGTTGAGCTATGTGGGCAAATACATAGAATCTTTGGCAAGAATTGGTGGTTTCTACAAGGTCCCAAATTAAATGACATTACTTCATAGATTTGGGTTTAGGATTAATCCACTAAGGGCTACTAGGCAATGTGCCAGTGTGGCAATTAGGATATGGTCAGACCTGTCATTATTTACTGTTAGCTGAAGAAAGGGATTCTACACTTTCTGAACACTTTGACCTTCTATTTGGGTGCCCTTCTTCAAATCTGAGGCCAAGAGAGGGATCCGTAAATACTGATCCTTAACTGCTGCCCTGGGTTAAGGCTGATGATAGTGAGATATTAGAGAATTTGTATGTGCTCCAGGCATAGTCTGTAGATGGAACACATTATATAAAGCATATGTATGTGAACTACTACTTCTTTTTTCTTTCTCTCTCTTTTTTAAAGTTTTTATTTATTCAGTTATTTTAATTTCACTTAGCATACAGTGTTATAATAGTTTCAGGTATAAAATATAATAATTCAACACTTCCATACATGACCCTATGTTCATCAGGACAAATGCATTCCTTAATCCCCATCAAATATTTAACCCCTCCCCTCACCCCCTCCCTTCTGATAACCATTGGTTTGTTCTCTATAGTTAAGAGCTTGTTCTTCGGTTAGCCTCTCTCTCTCTCCTCTCTTTTTTTTTCCTTTTGATTTCTTTTTTGTTTGTTTCCTAAATTCCACGTATGAGTGAAATCATATAGTATTTGCCTTTCTCTGTTTTAATTTGTTTAGCATTATACTCTCTAGCTCCATCCATGTTGTTGCAAATGTGAGCCGCTACCTTTGCAAATGTGTAGCAGATAGGGTTGAAATGGATATATTGCAAATTTGTTTAAGGGCATTACTGACTTCATGGTAAACTTTTGCTGTTATGTATTTCCTCAATCCAAGATACCAAAACTATACCAACTCTGAGGTGTAGGTCATGAAATTCTTTGATGAAAGAAGAGGTCTTTGGGCTTTGAAAGGTTGGAAAGACTGGTGTAGCAGAGGGAGCACAGAGTTGAATACAGGGTATTTGGCTAAGTGCAGAGAAAAAGTTCTGTAATGCACAGTTCCCGCCCCAAGAAGATGGTTGGAGAGATGAGGTTATACACAGGAAAGGTAACAGATAGGCTATCAATAGAGAATTGAATAAACACAAACAGCAAGCTCTGGAAGTTGTCAAAGAGAAGAAAACATGAATGATTGAGTAGGACAAGGCAAACTTGCTGTAGGAGCAAAAGTGGTCAATTAGTGAATAAGAAAGCCTGGGTACCCAGAAGCGAGGTCTCTTGTTCCCACCTCTCAGACCTACTAAGTTAGAAATCCTGGGAATGGGATAGGAAACTGGTACTCCTAACCAGCTACCAGATCATTATAAAGTAGGGACTGCTAAAGAGCAAACCTGGAAAGACCCTGCCTTATGCCCTTAAATATCTGCTTTCTATTGAAAACTACCTTTACTTATTTTCTTTCCTCTATTCCAAGCCTGATTTCCCAAGTATCTTTCTAATAAAGGCAGATGATCTTGGGAAATAAAAAGACAATGTAGGCAATCTTCTCTTTGTAAGAGGCAGATAAAATGAGATGCATAATTTCATTTTTTATATCCCTTCAGGCAGAAATGTGATTTCATTTAAAAGTTGTTTTATAGTTATTTCAGTTTATTTTACTGATAAAATAATTAAATTGGGTCTAATTAAAAGTGAACAAATTGCTTGCACAAGCTGAATAAATCAGTGCTGAGCTGAAGGGTGAAGAAAGTTGTTCGAAGTCTGCAGGAGTGAAAGCAATGAAAAGACAATAGGACACACTGATGTGCTCAGTTCACCTCACTCCAAACATATGCATGATTCTGTGAGTTACATGCTAATACTTCCAGGAAAGACTGAGGTAAGGTAGTGAGAAAGCAGGACCTGGGAAAGATGGGAGGAGTTTTCTCAGGGTCAAATGGACTAGACAACTGGCTCAGTGCAAAGAAAATGGGACCAGATCTGTAAAATGAGGTGAGAAAAACTGATATTTTAGAGGGGTGTCTCTAGAGTTTCCTTAGGAAGGAAATGCACACTGATCAACACTTGGGGATGAAAGGCTAGGGGACGGACACAAACTAAGTAGAAGAAGAAAAGGGGAAGAGAAAGGGGGAGAGAAATAGTTGATAAGAGTATGAGAAATATAGATTAAGATAGTTGGTGCTTGTGTTGTCAGAAAAAGGTAGAGGGACTTTCTAAAATTTTTTGAGGTATAATTGCCACATAACACTACAATAATTTCAGGTGTCTAACATGATTTAACAATTGTATATATTGCAAAATGATCACATCCATTGTCTATAAGTCTAGTTAACATCCATTGTCATATATAATTACAATTTTTTTCTTATAATGAGAATATTTAAGAACTTTCTCAGCAACTTTCAAATATGCAATATAGTATTATTAACTATAGTCATGTGTTTATGTTACATACCCAAGACTTATTTTATAACTGGAAGCTTGTATCTCCTGACCTCCTTTACTCATTTCACTCACCCCAAGCACCACCACCTCTGGCAACCACCAATCTCTTCTCTATTTCTTTTTTAACTTTAATTTTATTTATTTGACACAGAGAGGGAGAGCATATGTGTGAGAAAGCACAAGCAGGGGGAGCAGCAGAGGAAAAGGGAGAAGCAGGCTCCCCATTGAACAGGGAACCTGAAGCAGGGCTTGATTCCAGGACCCTGGGATCATGACCAGAGCTGAAGGCAGATGCTTAACTGACTGAGCCACCCAGATGCCCATGTTCTCTATTTCTATGAGCTCATTTTTTTTTTTTTAGATTCCACATATGAGATTACTCAGTATTTTTCTCTGATTTATTTCACTCAGTGTAAGATCCATCAGTATTGTTGCAAATTGCAAGATTTCCTTCTTTTTTATGACTAAATAATATTCCACTGTATATATATGGGACTTTTTTTTAAAGGCCAAATATTCACTAAAAATATGTATGATATTGGAATATGTATAATGTGTTTTCATGTTACTTGAAATTTTTTCATAAAACTTTACAACACAGAATGGCTTTGTATAAATGATAGCATTTGATTAGGGGTAGAGGTCTAGAAGTCAAGAAAGAGTTGTTCCCATATTTGGTTTGCTCAATGCCAGGGGAAGAAGATAAAAGAAGAGGCACAAGAAATAGTAGAGAATGAGAAACTTAGCAAATGCTAGAAATCAGAACTAGAGATGACAAGGAGAAACAAAAATCCCATAAAAATTCACAGAAGTTGGGAGGTAAATGGTGGCATAAGGTTTTTCATAGAATATGACATAGGGGTTCAAGTTCATCTAATTCGGATTTTAAAGGGTGGGGTAAGCCAAGCCAAGCTGACACCTGGCTTATACATCTCACTGACTAACTGTGGGACCAGAGGGCATGTTGCTTACTCTCTCTGGGCCTTAGTTCCTTCTTCTATGAATGAGGGAATCTGACTAGGTAATCACTCACACCCATGTGTGTCTCTAACACTTTTGCTTCAGGTTTAATTCCCACCCTGACTTTTCAGAAGTCAAGGATATGAGTGACCTTGATGAGAGACCTTGCCAGAGGGGAGATTATTTCCTCCCCAGATGATAGCCTATCCTTAAAATGTCAGGTCTTGGGGCGCCTGGGTGGCTCAGTGGGTTAAGCCGCTGCCTTTGGCTCAGGTCATGATCTCAGGGTGCTGGGATGGAGTCCCGCATCGGGCTCTCTGCTCAGCAGGGAGCCTGCTTCCCTCTCTTTCTCTGCCTGCCTCTCTGTCTACTGTGATCTCTCTCTGTCAAATAAAAAAACAAAACAAAACAAAACAAAAACGTCAGGTCTCAGAGCACGTGATTGCTAAGTGGCTGATCCTTTCTCTTGTCAGAAATGGAGCCTTTTCTCAGATCTATTTTGGTTGAGTTATTTTCTTATACATGCTTTGGGCTGAATATTCTGATATTTCCAAAACAACACCTAAACCCTCTCATCTTTATTATTTCTCCTCTCTTATTACATTAATAAAGCCATGATAATGTTCTCAAAAGGCCTCTATAAGTTCCAAACTTCTATTCCCAATATAAGGAGGAGTTTCAAGACAGATCCTAATGGTCTATTGAATATCATCACCTAGATGTCTATTAAGAATGTCAGTCTCTGTTTGCTCCCAGAGAGACTCATTATCTTTACCCCCATATCCAATGCTAACTCCAGTTAAGTGCTACGCCTTCAGTTGACTAGGCTTCTGATTCCTCTTCCACCTGATGTATCCAATCAGTTACCAAGTCCTGTTTATTCCATCCTACACACATTCTGTCAGTTTTGTCTACTCTCCTCTGGGTTCCTTGCCACCACAGCAGTCTAAGCCATAGTTGCCTCAATTACATGGATAGTTTCATTGTTGGTCCCCTTGCTTCCAAATTTGCTCCCCTCCAATCTGTCTTTCCAAAGTGAAATCAGAAAGATGTCGTCCAGTTGTGAATCCATTCATGTCACTACCTTGATCAAAACCTTTTCTAGCTTTCAATTTCCATCAGGTAGAATAAGGAACTAAGCTTTAAAATAATTTACAAATCCTTCCCTCCATGAACGAGATAGAGCTCCTCTTCTATATTTCTTTTTTGTGCTCTATTCTAGTCATAGAAAATTATTTTATTTCTTTTTGTGTCTCTCACTGTCACAACCAATACCAGCAGCACTCTCTATCCCTCCCCACCACCACCAGGCCTAGCTAATCTTCATTCATTTTTATGACTTAGATGTTCCCTCCCCTGGAAAACTTTCCTTGGTCCTAAAGTATGATTTAAGGATTACTCATATGCTTCAGAGTACTCTGTCTTAATCCCATTTTAACTCCTAGCTCTGTGTATTGAGCCTATGCATTTGTCTGGACTGAAGGCTTCTATGGGGCAGTAACCACCCTACACTCCATGTTTCTTGGGGCAGCCACCATTTTAATAACCCCACTCCGTGTCTCTTGAAAGCAGTCACCACTAACAACCCTAGTGCATTCTGGGAATAGTCACCACTCTTCCCCAGTGCCTGGTGTGTTTAGTCATGACTTTACCCCAGCACCTCCTGGGAACAATCAGCTCTTTATACCTCTTTCCCCAGCACAATGATAGGCACCAAGAGGTGCCTGATTTGATGAAGAAAAAATTTGTATTGCAATATTATTTTTATAATATAAAATATAAATATAAAATATATATTTAAAAATATATAAATAAATATTTATTATAATATATTTAAATAAATATATAAAAATAAATATATATTTAAATAAATATATTTATATTTAAGAAATATAAATATAAAATATAAAATATAAAATTTCAAAAAACCCTCAACCTTATTATTCCATTTTACCCTCCAAATGATCCATTGAAGTATTATGGTGGTTCTTTCTAGCCATAGGCATTAAGTTCCTCAATATGCCCACTTAGAAGGATCTGTGATTAAGGAATTCGAGAACTCATAGCAGAAGTTCCCCTTCCTTGTGACAAAGCTTTGAGAAAACCATATATAAAGTTTTGAAAAAGACAATGTAGCATACTACATAATTTCAATTTAAATGAAAATTTTCCTTTAAAAATAACAACAGATATAATACAGTTTCACTCAGAATCTGCTCTCTAGAACTTTCTAATGCTTGCCTCTCTTAATATAAGAAACTGGAAGTTAATTTTGTTTGTAGCTAACATCTGTTATGAAGCATACAAACAAAATTATTCTGATTTATGAAATAGTGTTTTTGATTTCTGGTTTCTTAGATCTCAATGACTATGGCTGGATCTTTGAGATAAATTACTGGGGAAGTGTTTCTGAAACTCTCTCCCCATGACATAGGATTGCATGTCCTTAACTGCTTAGGAGCATTTCTGACTCAAGTACTTGTAAAAGGGTGCTCTTACATCTCCTAGCAAAAGCTCTCTCTCCAGTTCCAGGATCACAATTCATATGCATTTAATATTTATCTTTCATTGTTATCTCATGTAAATCTTTACTCCCAATACACTGTCTTTATTTATTACCAACTCTTCAGTTCCCTGTTTTCTTAGAAATGACTTGATATTTGCACACAGCAGAACTGATACTGTCTGGATGAACTAGAAGATTGCAGTATTAAATTTGTACTAAATTTTCATATTTGGTGAAATTGTGGCTTGGAGGGCATGGCTGTGAGTAATTCTGAATTTTTCCATGTTTTAGAGATCAATTTGATGGCTCTTTTACTCTGGAATAATAAACAAAAAAAGGTTAGGTGGCTTAAGGTCATAAAGGTAATCAGTAGAATTGTCAGTTTCCTAATGCACAGCCTGGACAGCTTGGCTTTTGGTTTTTCTACCTCAGTGTGAGCCATTTGTGTTTGTTCCTCTAATTTTCGATATCTGTTATTGCCCTGGATTATTTGTTTAAAAATAAACTTTTGATTTCAGAATAATTTCAGGTTTATGGAAAAGTTGCAAAGATAATACAGAGAGTTCCTTTACCTGACATTCTCCTAATCTTATAGAATCAGGCTACATTTCTCAAAATAATAAATTAGCATCAGTACAATACAATTAACTAAAGTATAGACTTTATTTATTTTTCATCTGGACATTTAAAACATTTCTTAAATTACAGAGCATTTCAAATTGGAGAAGAGTACAGATCTTGACCCCAGTGCTATAATGACACTTGGTCATTGGCACCAAGAAACTCAGTTGGTCAAAGGTTTGTTTATGGATTGTTCATTTGTTTTATATCCCTTTATCTATACCTGAAATAATACTAAGTGACTTTCTGGTACAATTCATACTACTTCTGGCTCTCCCACTATGAGTAGATGCTCGAGCTGGTATGGGTGCTTAGGAGTCTGGCTTTTCGGCGCAGGGAACCTGGACTCTCCATGATAGTCAATCATAACCTTTTTTTACATCATTTGAGATTCTGAAAGGACTTCCTGGTTGTTATAAGACTCATTAAACTATAAGCAAGAGCTTTTTGGACAGAGACTTTGCATTGGACGGTGAAAACAACACATATTTTTTTTTTTGTCTATTGAAATATGCACATTTTATCTTCAGGATGGAGCAAACAGATCCACAGATAGTTTTCTGGAGAACAATACACCATAATTGTTAATCTGTTTCCAATAGTCAAGAAGAAGATATTAATGTTCGGTGTGTGGAAGGAGCTCTGTAAGACTGTGAAGGAGGGGCGTCTGGGTAGCTCAGTGGGTTAAAGCCTCTGCCTTTGGCTCAGGTCATGATCCCAGGGTCCTGGGATCGAGCCCTGCATCGGGCTCTGCTCAGCGGAGAGCCTGCTTCCCTCTCTCTCTGCCTGCCTCCCTGCCTACTTGTGATATCTGTCTGTCAAACAAACAAACAAACAAACAAACAAATAAATAGGAGGGCAGGAGCCTGGCTGACCCAGTCACTGAAACATGTGACTCTCGGTCTCAGGGTTGTGAGTTCGAGCCCCACATTGGGTGTAGAGATTACTTAGTAATAAAATCTTAAAAAAAAAAAAAGGGGGTGACAAGATGGCGGGGAACTAGGAGGATGCTCTGGTTCAACCTGTCCCCTAAAGTGAGCTGATTACCTCCCAAGGAACTCCGATCACTCATGAAATCAGCCTGAGATCAAAATTCTACTCGTCAGGATCTCTACGGGGGCAGAAGATGCCAGTGGGATGTCAGGATCTCTACGGGGGCAGAAGACGCCAGTGGGCAGGTAAAGCCGAGCGGGAACACCGGACTGGTGTCGGAAGATAAACAAAAGGGGGAGGGAGCCACCAGAAGAGACGCATTGGGAAGTAATACCCCAATACGAGAGTCCCCTAAGACTGGGGACCAGCATTAACTTGAAGACCGATAGAAAGCACTCAAAAAGAGAAAAGATCGCAGGGTGAAATTGTGGGAATTGGAACGGTTAGGGACAGGGGCTTAAGTCCCCCATGGAAGGCAGACACCGCTGGCGCTGAGCCAGAGAGAGTGCAGCGGAGAAACCAGGTCCTGGTCGCTGAGCTACGAGGAGACCTCCTAAGGGCATTTGGCGTGTGGCAGGGGCTGGGACCCTCCCGGAGCAGAAACAGACTTTTGCAGTCCCCACGCGTGTGCCGCGCCACGCTAGCAGAGCCTGAGACGCGCTCCACCCCCTCCCCTGAGAGAGGCGCGCGGGCACCAGCGGGGGCTCTAGGACCCAGAAAGTCTGATCAGCTCAGGCCAGCGGGAAAATCTCTGTGTGCCTTCCCTGCTTGGAACCTCTCTGGGGGTCTGGAGCTGCCCAGACAGCTGCCGATTGTGGTTTTGAGTACAAGCAGGACACACAGGTGTCCCCAGAGATCGCGGCTGGGAACCTGCTCTGCAGCACTCAGAGGGGAACGGACTGGGGCTTCTCTCTGGGAGGGAGGTCTGGGTGCAGTTTGCTTTCCTCTAAACCTCCAAGAACCATCCGGAGCTGCCAAGGGGGGAGAGAAAACAAAGGAACAGACATAAAAACGTCCAGAGAACAAAAACCTAAAGGCCCGGTTTCCTCAGAGCCCACCCCCTGGAGGGGGGTGGGAGGACTTAACTCAGGAAACACCACCTGAAAACCCACGCAGCAGGCCCCTCCCCCAGAAAGCCAACCCCCCGAGAAGACAACAATCACTACTACTTCATAGATACGTTTAATTCTTAATTCGTTCCCATTATTCTGGTTCATTTAAAAAAAAATTTTTTTTAATCTTTTTTATTTTGTTAAATAGATTTCTTTAGCCTATTTACCATCACAGTGAGACGTCCAGTACATCAAATTCCATAATAACCTTCTAACCTGAACTTTTTGATGCATATACCCATGTTTTTCTTTTGATTTTCTATTTTTTATATTTTTCTTAAATTTCACTTTAGTTTAGATCATTCTTTTCTTTACTTTTATTTGCTAATACTCATATAGAGTTAAAATTCAAGGTTATCCCCTTTCCACAATCAATGCCACCCCTATAGGTAAACCAATTTTTAATCCCCTGATATCTAAGGAAAGTTGTATCCCTTAAAAAAGATATCAAGATACATCCAGGAAGAAGCAAAATAACCTTCCTCGCCCACATTGAGAATTTACAACCACTATCCCATCTTTTTCTCCTACCAGTATTTTTGTATACTTGTGTTTGTCCTGGTAGTCTATAAATCTTATACTTAGGGTTCTTTTTGACGAGGTTCTTTTTTGTTTGTTTGTTTGTTTGTCTGTTTGTTTCTTTGTTTTGCTTCTACATATATATGTACATATTTTTTTTTCTTCTCTTGTCATATACTTTTATCAGTCTTT